>JBBPTO010000067.1:0-63569 GCA_038094155.1 Pulveroboletus cf. aberrans | reverse complement strand
CCACAAGCCGAATTTCATGGCGGTCTTGGCCTCAGATTCAGGTTCCCGGGTGACCCGAAGAAGTGAGCATCATCTTTTCCATGTCATTCGCTCTTTTGAGCGCCTGCAGATTGCGGGAAGCCTCCAAAATCAAACTTTGGACCACTTACTTACAGAGTGAGTACCTTGTTCTGGGCTCTGTTTGATGGTAACATCTGGAACAGCACACGGCCGGAATCTAACTCTGCTGAGATACCCTCAGTGTACACGTCTGGTGCAGGTCGGCCTACCCAATCGGCTTCGAGGCGAGATCTGGGAAACCCTCTCCGGCTCGCTCTACCTCCGGTTTACGAACCCTGGTGTATACGATCAACTCGTAGAAGATATAAAGGGCAAACAGAGCACGAGTTTCGAGGATATTGAGAAAGATCTACATCGTAGTCTTCCAGAATATGCCGGTTATCAATCGGATGAAGGAATCAGTGCCCTCCGCCGCGTCCTGCAGGCTTACTCGTTCAAGAATCCAGAAGTAGGCTACTGCCAGGTAAGTTGGTGCATTAGTTCAAGCGTCCCTCGGCGATATGCCTTTTCTCTAGGCAATGAACATTCTTGCTGCAGCGATTCTCATGTACGTGTTGCGGTCTTCGCTCTTCCGGCTGATCCGTGACGAAATTCCAGTTACATGTCAGAAGAGCAGGCTTTCTGGCTCCTCGAAGTCTTGTGTGATCGTTTACTACCCGGATACTATAGGTATGTCTGCGACCAGATAGCTCTCGACGCGATTCGATTGATTCGCTAGCCCAACGATGCACGGAACGCTCCTAGATCAGAGAGTCTTCGAATCATTGGTCGTGCGATGTCTCCCGATGATACATGAGCACTTTTCTACCGTCGATGTGCAGTTATCGGTAGCCTCTTTGCCGTGGTTCCTGAGCCTGTCAGTATACCTCTTGGCATAAATTTGTTTCGGTTTGTCGACTGATTCATCTCTAGATACATCAACAGTATGCCAATGATATTCGCCTTTCGGATAGTGGACTGTTTCTTTTGCATGGGGCCCAAAGTATTGTTCCAAGTTGGGTACGGTTTTTCCCGAAGCCTGGCGTGAATCCTTTTATTAATCCATCTATAGACTTGGTCAGTTCACTCATGCTACCCAGATCCCCTCTTATTTTCTTTCCGATCCGTAGCAATCCTTAAGATCAATGGTGAAAAGCTGTTGCAAATTCAAGATGATGGAGGGTTCTTGAAGTAAGCTTGTTCGCCTGCACGCTAGGAACGTACGTTCAATCATATTCAGCTTGATGAGAGAGTACTTTGCGTCTCTCGGAGACTCGGCACACCCAGATTCATCAGACCCAAGGGCACGCGCCATCACACGCTTCCAAGAGCTTCTTTTGGTCTCCTTCCGCGAGTTTGCTGTAATTACCGATGAGACGATTCTTTCCGAGCGGCGCAAGTACCGCAACGAGATTGTGAACAACGTTGAGACGTTCTCGAGACGGGCTGCTGTCCGGAATCTCAAGACACTCGGGAGATTCACAAAGGAGCAAGCGGGCCTGATATACGATGCGCTGTACAAGGCGATGTGCGTAGAGCCACCCCCGTCAAACGTCGCACCCCCGCCCTCGCTGCTTGTTAGCACTGATGGCATGCAGGAAAGGCCTGAGACGAGGATCGGACTGAAGACCTTCAGAGTGTTTCTGAGTGAAGTCTTTACCTGGGGACGGAATGAAAAGGTCGTGATCAATGGTTTCCAGGTAGAGAGGTCCCCTTGGCGTTGCCTGATACATTACTTACGTTGGGCTAGCAACGCATTGATCGCGAAGTCGCAGAACATGAACTCATTGACCGGCTTTTCTACTTTTGGGATACATCTTGTCAAGGGTCTCTATCCTTCCAGGTGGGTTCGAGCTTTCGATTCTGCACCTTTGTGTGCTTACTTGGACAATAGGATCTAGTTTCGAGTTTAGACGGCGTGATGTTCAACGATCTGATGGAGAACATAGAATGGTTTTTTAACCTGCACGATAAAAACAAGGACGGCTATTTGACCAAGGATGAAGTTCTTACATTGTCCGAATCATTTCTGGTAGGCATGGCAAATTGATGCGCACGATGACCTGACCGAGTGCTTGTACTCAGTTCATATTCCGCCATGAAATTGGCGATGCCTATCTGGGGGCAGTCAGCCGCTTCATGACGAACGCCTTTGAATACGGCGATACCCTCCTGCCGCAAGAGATGAATAGCGAGACTGGGAAAGCTGAGCCCAAACAAATAGGTCACAATCAACCATACCTTAACCTTGCAACGTATGGCGTAGTGCAACGAACTTGATCATTTGTTGACCGCAGCTTGAAATAGATTCCGGATGGTCGTCCTGGCTGATGAAATACTGGAATCCTTCTTCGAGACCGACTTGTCAGCTTCCTTCAGACTGGACCCTGTGGCAGATCTGGAGTTGCCCACGTCCGGCGGCGGCTTCTTGGAAGACCTATGGTCTAACATCGCTACCGAGGACAACAAGAAGATGTTCCATAAGCTTAGCGACGAGCTCGGGAAGACGATCGGTAAACATCAAGTCATCTACCGGCCCAGGATCGGGCGTTACACCAAGCTGGAAGAACCCAAGGCCCGCGAGTCCCTCGTCCCGTCTACGTCCTCCAAGTCGGAGTTGGTGTCTGGCAGCTCCAACACGTTGGCGATGTCGCAGGTTCAGAGTCCATCTTCGCCGACGCTCACCATCGACGCCGGGACTGCACAGGACGGCGGCCCTCGATCGGCGTCGCCGTCGACTGCGTTCTTGCCCATGCCGCACGTCAAGGCGGTCAGCGCGGCGTTGATGGAGAGGACGCCGTTCGCGATTGACGATGCGGGAGACGATGAGGACGACAGCGACCTGGATATGGTACACGGAGAGG
This sequence comes from Pulveroboletus cf. aberrans, assembly GCA_038094155.1. Lineage (NCBI taxonomy): Eukaryota > Fungi > Basidiomycota > Agaricomycetes > Boletales > Boletaceae > Pulveroboletus > Pulveroboletus cf. aberrans. The sequence continues at coordinate 60,666 of JBBPTO010000067.1, read as the reverse complement.
ACGATGACCAGGTGATGGACGAGGTCGACGCTTTCCTGGAAGCGCACGATTCTGGACTCTCGGAAGCAGACAAGGAGGTCACCAAGGGTGAACCGTTTTTCTTTGTGTGATGCTCGCAGCTCGCGCTGACGTTGACTTTGACGAAGATCTCGTGAACGCCAAACCGCTTTGAAGGACGGAATCGCGGACGGGCATGCCTTTGCGAAATTTCTCCACATGTTTCTACTGCGCATGTCTCCACATTTGTATCGATTGCATAACACGGAAGATTACAACAGTACCGAAAAAAATAGTGATACATGAGGGCGTCAAGGAACTAGACAAATCCACAAGAGATACTTCAGGCAGATGGTCCTCGCTCTGACCATATTCGAATTGCGAGGTCTGGCTCTATTGAACCGGACGCGATCATGTTTTGGTGGGGATGTGTCTGCGAGAAAGTGGTTCAGATTGCATTCAATTGGGAAGGGGATACTTTTACCGTGACGGCGACAACGACACCTGACAGCGCTCATCAATCCGAGTGCGACTAAAAGAAAGGTAAGAGTCATGTACACACCGGAATGGGCTTCCAACGTCTGTGCGATCTCGCGACTTTGCAGGTCCCAAATGTACACCTTGTTATCCTCGCTCCCGGATACAATCCATTTCCCGCCCGTGACGCTGAAGCAGGCTGCGATGCAATATTTTTCATTTTTGTGGCCCGTGTACGTCTTCAGACATCGGGAGGTGTGATAGTCCCAAAGGCGGATCGCGCTGTCGTGTGCTGTGGAAAGTATGTATTTCGAGTTGGGCGAGAACTGCACGTGCTGGCTGGTGACGACGCATCAAACGAAGCCGGTTCGGATGCGGAGTGGAAACGAAGGTAGCTACCACGTCGCGTCCTTGCCCTCGGTCAGCGTCTTGAGACACTGTCCCGTGGTGGTGTTCCAGATCCGACTGACGTCAGCTAAAGTTGAGCAACGGTGGACGAACAGAAGAGAAAGACTCACATCAATCCGTCGAGGCCACAAGAAACGACGAGCGTAGCGTCTCGGTTGAAATGTACTGCAGTCACGTAATCCATGTGGCCGTTCAACGTCTTCGTACACTTTCCTGCAGAGATGATATGATTGAGGCGGCCAGCGCGGGGAACGTCCAGAGTACGGACCTCTCGCGGCGTTCCAGATGCGAACGTCGCCATCGCAGCCTCCGGATACGAGCAGATCGGACGCAACGCTATAGTTGACGCAGAACACATAGCTCGTGTGGCCGCGCAGGTTTTTCGTGGTCAGACCCTGGCTCGCACCGTGTTTACGCTCATACGGCGTGTAGATCGCAAAGACAGACGTACCGTATCGACGTTCCATATCCGAATAGTTGTGTCATCTGACGCGGACGCGAGGTATGTGCCGTCTGTGGACCATGCGATGTCAGAGAGTCCCTTGGTGTGACCATTCAGGTTGCGGATCAGTTCCCCGGTGAACGGGGACCATATTTTGATCACGGTGTCATTGGCTATGCAGAAATTCGTGTTCAAGGCGGGGAAAGAACGGTGTCTGAAGCAGGACGCACCGCAAGACGCGAGCAGCGTGCCATCGGGGCTGAACTTGACGGCCGAGATCGACTGCGTGTGCCCCCGAAGAGTGTGTCTGAGCTGGTAGTTCGGTCGCTCGCGATGAGAAGGCTGAACGACCTGTGCATGCGGTTGGACGGGTGGGGGCGGGACAGTAGCGGGAGGCGGGTTGTCCGGGATCTGAGGGTCGTCTTCCGTAGTCTGTGACGCGTTATCGTCGTCCGTGGTTGAATCGTCCATTTCGGCTTGTGGGTCCATGACGAGTGTCTTTGTAACAAAGCCAAACATCATGTCTTGGCGTCGAGGCTGCACGATTCGATCGTGTGTAGCAAAGCAGCCAATTTTCTCATCAAGGAAAGCCTCTACGACCTCGAAAACAATATTCCAGTCCTCGGGTTCCGCAGAGTTTCTTGCCTCTGTGACGAATGTGAACTCGTTCCAGTGGTTCAATCGACTGCCAGAAGTAAGTTACCTCATACTTCATGTGGTGGTCTTACAGCTTGCTGAAAAGGTCATTGTAACCGGTAAGCAGGTGCAGCACGGAACCCCCATTTGATACCAGACATCTTCTAGGTAGAGCAAATGTGGGCAAGTCGTCGTTGCTCAATGCTGTCCTCGGGCGCAAGGATCTGCTTTTTACCAGTAAGAAAGCCGTGAGTAACCATCCTTGACGGTCCATTGTAGTTCATTTGGATTACAGGGTCGTACGCAAGCTCTGAACTTCTTCAGAGTCGGTTCACACCCCGGTAAGCTGGTTGTCGTCGACTCCCCTGGATACGGTTCCCGAGGTCGTTCGGAATGGGGTGCTGTGTTCAATCACTATATTTCGAACCGGGAAGAGTGAGTGATGGATTATCGATGGGTACAGCTTCCGCTAATCTAGCGTTACCATAGGCTACGACGGATATACATCCTGTTTTCTGCTTCTCATGGCTTGAGACCGACAGATGAAGCTATGCTATTTGAATTAGATACTCAAGTCCAGCGGTTTGGCGGGACAAAATTCACGATACAAGCCATCATTACGAAGGCAGACCAACTCGGAGACTCGGGCCGTGAACACATAGATGAGATTAAGAATACCATATTTCGGGTTTCCCCGACATGTCTGCCGCCAATTATTACTTCGTGCCCTCCAAAGGGCTTAAAGTTTGGTATTGATCTGGTCCGTAAATCGATTACTGAATGTTGTGGATTATGATCATATATAGCCAGAATTGTTTTGTATCATGTCAACATAACCATGTTTGTTTCGCTATCATAGGCGCAATCCTTTAATGTCGACCATAGCCATCAAAACCTTGTTCCGGTCCTTCCATGAAGAAGTCATTCTTAGCGACAACCCTGATGCAATACGAATTACAAGTCGTTTCCCGTCATCCCGACAATTCAATTGCTATAAACTGCCACGGCCACGCGTCTGATCTATCGTCACATATTTACAAACCTTAAGGCCCTCAAAGTGCTGCGAACGGAAGTCGCTGCCCCCATGACGATGTCTTCGATCCCAAATTCGGAATTGTTGCTCTACACCCACGCCTCGCGCTTCGATTGTGCGGATGGGCGTGGCGTGGAAGTACCCTTTTGCGACCGTGTATTCGGGTATGGTCCGTTGGCCATCTTGACGCAAAATGGGGAGTCTACGGACACGGTGATCGCGCTCTCTGAGAAAGTGCTTTCCATACATGCACACATTTCGTCCAACTTCCAAACACGATCACAGGCCTTGTCTTGACAGGTGCTCCAAGCGCTTGTCTTTTTGCGACATGTTAGTCAGCGCGGCTCTCTGTTTAGCCTTTGACCAATCCATCCAGCAAGGATATTTCCCATCTCACGTTGACAGAACTCTGTCTCCGATGCGAGGATGTTCGCCCGACATCCCCAGATTCTCTTTGCTCGTTGTCTGTTCATCCGATCCTACTAGTCCTCAATTCTTGCTCGACTCTATGTAGGCAGGAACCTAACAGTCAAGCCTTCTCGGACAAGACATCGTTTTCCTCGTCTCACTAGAATTAGTTTGTCAGAACATGATATTATTAGCACCGCAGGTTATGTTTGACATCGTTCGGGAACGAGATTTATTCTAATCTACCCCATCCCCAGAACGACGCCTAGCCTCCACAAGCGTGCCTTGCTTTTACACGAGACTCGCGCGCAACACCCGAGTCTTTCCGCCCTGCCGACGGGTCGTTGTGGAACACCAGTTCCAAATCTTCGCACTTGTCTCGTGTCATTTGGCGCATCTCACGCATTGTCTTCTCCATTGGCAAGGCACTCGTGTCGTCAGGCATGTCGATTGTCCTAACATGAAGGTGATTGTAGCACGATTGCGGAGCCCTCCAGCCTATGAAGTTGCACCAAAGCTGTATGTTTTCCCCCTGCAGAGCTCGTGGCGGGAGGCGAGACCTCAGAAATCTAATCGCGCACACCAAATAAATGTGTCTCGTTGGCTCGGCAAAGGCTGTATTTCGCGGGACCATGCTCACTGCCCGGACGACCCGTCGGAGGCATCGTGCCGGGCCGTTCGCACGTCATATATCATACCTGTCCAATGCCGGGGATACTTATTCACATTCCGCTCGTGCAAGAAGGAAGTTCTTCGGTACCGCTCACAAACGGTACAACGGAAACAAAATAAGCAACGCGCAGCCCTGACATTCCGATTCCAGGATGAAGCGATGATCGTCTACGGTGTTTGTACTAATATTATTACAGTGCGAAATTTCAATCGTTCAATTACCTCGGAGGACTTTGCGCCACGATCAGAACCTATATCGTTTCGACCATCGTTCACTCCAGGTCGAAGAGCAAGACCTCCGCAGTTCCCTGGCCGTCATTCTCCAGTTTAAGCTCAGCGCCCGGTTCGTACGCCAAGTACGCCCCATCACCTTCCCGCAGCTCGACCTGTGGACCGTCCCTGTGAGCGCCAATCTTCACCCTGACGCCTTTTGCCAGACCAGGGTTGTATCCCAACGTCTGGATGACATGGATGTATCCCTTCTTCGCGGGACCGTTCGGCACGTGGGCGAGCGAGACGCCCGGGGATACGAGCGATGCGTACATCCGGAGTTCCGATTTGATCGGCGCAGGTCCTGGGTCTTCTCTGCCGAGCGACACGCCGGGGGCGTTGTCAGGCGCGACGACGAGGACGAACCGGTTCTTCTTCTCCTCGTCCGTAAAGTGTCTGCGTGCGAGACGGAGATGTCAGCACCAGGCCCTCAGGGTCGGGATTGCGCGTCAAATGCGGACGCACCTCGTAAAATACGCAGGCTTGCCACGATCTTGGTCTTCGCGAGGCGATGCCCAGATCTGGCAGAAATGGACGTCGTTGTCGCCGTGCGCTTTTTCAGAGTGCGAGATGCCCGTTCCTGTAGAAGTCATCTGGAGCGCGCCGCGGGAGAGGACCTCAGTGTTTCCCATCGAGTCTTGGCTATCAGAGAGGATCAGTGGACCGTTCAACGCAGTGATGAAACGGGGTTGACGCTTACTGCTCGAGTTGACCGCTGACGACATAGGAGAATATTTCGTAATGCTGGTGGCTATGAGTCCCGAACCCTGTGTGGGCGGCGACGCGATCCTCGTTGAGAACGCAAAGAGAGCTATAGGACTCGTTACGAGGGTCACGATAACTGTGGTATGGTAAGTCAGGAATAGGAGATCGACAGATGTACACGAACCTCGCGAAAGCAAAGGTATGGAATGTCTTGAGCCAACCACGGTCTGCATGGCCCCGTTCGTTGCTGCGACGGGGGGAGATTTGAATGCCCTTGGATCCCATGATGGTGTTCACAGAATGAACCGGACGTATGAAGGAGGCTTTGTGAAACGAGTTACGACTATGCGATGCGAGGTTGGCGCGGATGCACCTGGACGTTCGTAGGATGTTGTTTGGCAGGCAAATGTTTATTCGGGGTGTGCTCTCTTTTATCTCGCTGTCGAGCGGCCCAGACGTCGGTAGAAGCTGACTGTCGGCTTACTAGAAGGATTAGACAGACGCAACAGGGGTTCACCTTTCAGAGTGATCGCGCACTCACGCGTTCACACGGTATTGCCAATCGCAATCAGTAAGACCAAGTCTCGTGAACGCCGCTTCGCTTCAAGTCTGACTGATCTACGTTCCCCATTACCGTACATTCCTCAGAACGACCTACGTCAAGGGACACGATGCCACACCGCGCTTATCGGGTTTGATCAAGGCTTACCTCCCATTAATGACACCACATAGCGCTGCACGGTCGTCAAAGATTAGTCAAGGTGAGTTGTAAACGCATCTGAGCGAAAGACTGGATCACGCTCCATTTTCCTTCAGTGGCGTCGTTCTGCTGACGATGGCAATTGGATGGTAAGAAAACAATACGAGATCTTCTGCTCGTTTCCACACGTTGCACATACGCTTGGAATTGGAAAAAGCACAAGTTGTGGGTTTGCCACTGTGTTGGCAGTATACCCCGCCAACAAGTTTTTCCGCTATCGATGAGTTGATGATGACGTTTTCAATCGATTCGAACAACACGTGCATGCTGGGGGAGGCGTGGAAACTTGAGTAAGCAATTCCACACGCACAAGGGTTGACATTTGTGATCTCGCGATCACCAGGATCCGACAGTGCTGCTTGAAGGACCCAGACCACGGGCCACCCTCCCGCTGCTCTTCCATAGTCACACGCGGCAGGCACCGATCATTCTTGCTATCTAATCGTGAAATCTTGGTCAAAGGCACCTCGGACTATCGTGTCCTCGTCACGATCAGTCATGCCAATTCTAGCGCGGGGGTAACCGACATCATCGCTGTCTAAGATGTCGGCTTGCGAATGTGCCGGTCCGACCCACATTGTAAAGTTTGCTCCCACACCACACTTGGCCGAAATGCCTCCCTATGAGAAATGGGCGCGCGGTGAGTAATACCTCGACCGTATTCTGGATACGAACAGGAACGCAGGGGACGAGCGTCTCTCTAGTTCTCATGGGACTGGTCAACAGTTCAGCCCAAAGAATCCTGTATCAGTGGAGCATGATCTAGAGACGTGGGATGATGGTTTCTGGGAAAGAACGAGCTTGCTGTGTGTTCCTTGGTCATTTCAGTTCCTTGTCTCTGGGGTGAGGAGCGCATGACCGCATGAGATCTACACACAAAGGTCGACTTGGTTACTTGGACACGAGCGGCACTGTACAAGTCTCATGATGTGGCAGAGAGCCCAAGTTCCCAGAGACGATAGGGAGCCTTCGAACGTGCTATTTTGGATTGGACTGACATATACAGATATCGGTCACGTCAGCCTTCTTCGAAGTAAATTGGTCCCGCACCTGGGATCTTTGTGTAGCGAGTTCCCGCATGCGCACTGGTAGGGAACGATTTGAGTTTGGTCTTACCCTTTTGGCGAGGTGCAAACTGCGGGACCAGCGAACAAGACTGGTCAGTGCCGAATCCGCCTTCTCATCGCATGCGAGTCCGGACACGTCTGCCGCCGTTCGTCAGATGGTGACCTTGTGCGAAACCACTACTGCTTCAGTCGAGACAGCAATAGAAAAACCGGACACAGTTCATCAACTTTCATGCTGCTGTGGAGGCTTCTCTGGTCGGAGCGCTGGTTCCGTGGGACGCCTACCCACGCATGGCGTTTGATCTTACCAAACTGGCAGCAGTGCTGCGCTGTCTCAACCACGCTGCACAGACGACCAGCGTGCTCGCAATCGAACCCGTCCACTATCTCGTCAGATGGGCTCGGTCGTTTTACATCAGGTCTTGGAGCGCCGATCTGGGTCCACGATAGCCAAGGATGACCGAACGAATCCAAAGTTCTTGCATCGCGTCATAACGCCGCAATCACGAGCCCGAAAAACGGACGGCAGCTCGTTCAGTTTCAGCAACGACGAAGATCACCACTGCGCCGCCGGAACGCCATGCCAGCGCGATATGCCAGCGTACTGACCCCGGTGGCGCACAAAGACACACAGGATAGGGTCGTTGAACGCCTCCGAGTGCCTGATTCAAGCCCTGTCTTGCTTATCGGAGCGACCGTCGAGCGCACGCTGGCAGTAGTCCAGGAGACCATATCCCAGGCCGTCGCCGATTATCAAGATTCTAGGATCGGACGGCGACGATGAGAAAAAAGAGGAGCCACATCAGACGAAGATCCGTCCTTACGAAATCGTTCAGCCGTTCAGCTGGAAAGACGCTCGGAAAGGACATGTGCTAGCTTGATCATGACAAGGCTGCGAAACCCGCGAACGTCCGTCGGACTAAACAACCCCCCCCGTCCTCGGAACCTAGGCTATTGACTCTAGACGGGTCTCTGACGTCGGTGGACCATGCCGGGGCCTGCCACTACGCCTCAACTCAGTCTCTCCCTCCCTTGAAGTGTCTTCGTGCCTTCGTCCTGTGCGCAGGTGAGACAATGGTCCAACCCGACCAATAGCGAAATAAAACTTGACACAACCGCCCTCACACCGAACGAGGGTTCGAAACGCCATCACGGACGCAATGGAAGTGGGCCGTCTACGTTGACCATTCCCATCCGGGCCAAGTAGAGACGCCATCATCATATGCCATCAATCGTCATCAACGAGCGAACGAGACGACACAGCGACACGCATCAAAAAGTCGCGACGGAACGTGCGAACGCGGATCGGATCCTTGCAGGCACGCGCCCCCCTCCTACGTGTGTATACTCTCAGGTCGATTGCACCCGCGCTGGGTGCCCGAACGAAGCGGGTGACGGCGTGGGAGCGTAGACGCAAGGTACACTTGACGATGGATAGATGCGAATGGAAGTGTTCAATCATCGACCCCACTTCGCGTACCTGCACCAATTTCAATTTCGAGATGCCTTTGACCAACCCCTCTAAATCTGGGTCAGGAACCAAGCTAGGGTCCAGGCGACCGAGAACGCCTTGGGCAGTGCGCGATCATACGTTCATTCTCACGATTGCGAGACCGCGGGAGCAAGCGACCCGTTCACAAACTCAAACAAGGCAACGTCATAATGAAATGGCACACGCCCCGAATGCGTTTCTGAACCTACAGGCATCAGAAATTTCCCGAGTTCTCGAGTCGCACGGCGATCGTTATCGGAATACTACCGCTGTGGCGGTAACCATCACCACGATCACGACTGACGAGATATCGCTCCGCGACAGCACTCACGAATGTTCTTCCAAGTAATAATAGAGTCCATAGCGGACGTGTTATGTGTAAGTTATTATATGGGGAAGCGATGCCAGCGCAACACGTGGGATACCGAGTATAAGTCTACGTTCCAAACCACGGCGTGCGCGGCCTGTCGACGAGCCCGTGGGACCGCAGGACACTGTTGAGCTAGCAGAACAAAAAAGGACATGAAAATCCCAGGTCTGCAGGACAACAGGGTGCCCGAAAACAACCGACGATGGGGCTACCAAAATCTGGTGTCCTCTGGCGGTATTTCTCGCAACATTCGGAACATGACGATGTTCGAGGTTAGACTCGAGAACTGGCACGCACGGGGATAAGCACGACGTCGAAACGAAAAAAAAGGATGACGTACCCCGTTCCCAATGAACACCTGCGCCCGCTGTCCGACCAACATGTCTACCGCCTGTGCCACTGGTTTCGCCTCCCAACTGAGTCGCAGGTCCCGGCTGCTCGTCACGGTTTCCCACTTCCTTATCTTCATCAGACCCTCTTTCAGGTCGTTCAACCACGCTACATCCCCGTTCGTCATGATATAAACCTTCTTCAGCTCTCTCACCCCACTGTGCACCTTCTTTTGGTCGGCGATGACCTCGCGCACCTTGTCCACGATCTGTTCGATCGAAGGGAAACAACGGTGGATATAGTACTGCATGTTGGATTCCGTCGTGGATCCCCCACCTCCATCGTGAGGCGGACGGAACTTGTCAGGCAGGGCAGCAAATTTATTGAAACCGTTCCAATCCGCGGACCAGTTGGCTAGGTGCGCACAGTGATCGGAGAAATCGCCTCGGCGGATATGCAACACCAAGAGTCCAGGGATAGGATCTATCTTTGCCGGTGGTAATATTGGATCGACGTTGTGAAGTTCCTTGGAGGTCAGGCGTAACGAAGACGACGGCCAGAAATAAAACGGCGGTAATTGGAAAGACCGGGAGCCCACGCCAAAGAGGTGTGCGTTGCGCGCAAATGCTTCCAACACGAGCGGTGACCACGAGAAATTGCGCAGGATCGGCGACTGTGCGAGCCGGGGCCACATTGACAGAATCCGCGTCGAGCCGAACAGCCTGCCACGTCACTTTCCATCAGCTCCATCGTGACACGCCGCTTGCGGGGAAACGCACCATATCGAAAACAACTGAGGCGAATCCAGCTGGATTTCGACGCACGGATCGTTGATCGAGTTTAGTTTGTAAGCCCAGATGTCAAATATCCGCGACGCGGGCACGTTGCTGTCGAACACGAGTTCCCTGCTCACGACCGAGGTGCTGTTCAAGACGACCGGGTTCGGACATACTCGTCTGAAGTAGTCCTTGTGAACGGCGCGAGGTGTCGGATCTCCGGGGGCAAACGCGGAGCCAATTACAGGACCTGTCCATCGAGAACGTCACATGCGGGGAACGGGGTCGGGTGCGAGAAAGGTGACGCACCGCTGATGATCGCCGAAAGGGGTATCCGAGCTGGAATCAGCTTGCCGTTGTATTCCGCGTACTCCGGTCCGTCGCGAGCCCACGTGTAATTATCAAAGACGAAGCTAAACGAAGAGTGGAACGTCGTCTGCATCCGATACCTGAACCAACATGACGTGGATGCTCACGCTCGATTCGTTTCGTATGCCAGCAAAGCGTTGAGGAGGAGCTCCTGCATGGCGTTCCCCCATCCGGAGGCTAACGGCGATCAACCTCCACGCCTCACACGACTGGAAAGGATGACCTACCGGTGACATGATTCGACACCCAAAAAAACCTTGCATCTCGTCCCTCGGGAAAGGGCAACGACAGATCGTGCTGTGGCAAATGTCGTTCATGGTCGTGATAAGCTTCGTAGAGCGGGGGTAGGGCGTGATCCACTTCACTCGCCGGCCAGTCCTCCCCGTCCTGGCGAGTGAGACGCCCATAGAGCCAGACAAACGCCCAACAGGAGAGCGAGAGAAAGACGAGCAGCCGGCAAGAACGTCCGAGTCTGGGGCGGCGCGGGGTCTGGGAGGGGGTCGCTTGCAAAGGAAGGACTTGGGTTGAATCGGACGCTCGCAGCAAACGTCGCGGGTTTTTCACGGATGGCATTCGTCTTGTGAGGACCTTGAAGCGCAGTTGGCGTTACATGTGCAAAAAAGGAAACCAGCCCACAAAGTCGCACGAGCATTCATTGCGCACAAACACCCCTAGCAACAGGGCCACTTCAAATGCGTCACCACGAAGTCGATCATAAAAAGAGGATACGCGACGACGTAGCATCGGCATAACGCAGCCGTTCAAAGTCCTTGACTGCCCTCAAACGTGAACTGTCCATTAACAACGTGGACGTCTTCACCCCCTTTCCAACACCCCCACATTGCAGAGCCTAGACCAGATCGTCCCCCACCCGTGCCACGCAGCCGTGTCCAAATGGCGCAAAGACCACACGTCGCTCATGGCGTGACTTGACGATCTTTCACACCCTTTCACAAGCCATTTCATAGATGGACCGCGATATGAGGGACGTCGTGGGTAAACATACACGCTTACAGTGCAGTTTTCGAGTTCATTTTGACCAAATCGCGTCGACTTCTGATCGGATCTAGTGACCGTACGGAAAAAAAAAAAAAAACATCGACAACTGTGACGGGTGAACACTTCCGAGCTTCACGCGCACGTTTGTCTCGCAGGCACTGCACCAGCACCGCCTGAATCGCAACTCTGACAGCTCAAACACATCGTCGCGACTTTCGGCACCAAGAAACTCGTTTTTTTCATTACCTTCTCAGGATCGTTGGTGTATGACGACAGGAGGCGTATGCATATCGAGTGACAGGCGGACGCAGTCCGGACAAAAACAGATGACGCACCTCATTTTCCGACCTTCATTTTCATCGCTGTCCCCCGTCACACCCACGCACATCCCGTGCCATGAAGGCACCTGTGCTCCCAATACGCCTTGCCAGCCCGCCGTGTGAATGCAATGTACGGCACGACATCCGATCGTGGCGTTGTCTGAAACGAGGTTCATTCCGACGCCCCAAAGTCCCGGTACATGGGGGATTCGCAGCATGCATGCAAACATCGAAGGACCAGCTAGCATGGGCCGTCTTTCATTCAAACGTGATTGTGAATCCACGCCAAGTATTTCGAATTTGACTCTGGATCGATACGTGACGCCGGTGATCGCCCCGCACCAATGATGACGCTCTCACCGACCCAAGAATAACGAACAGGGTTGTGGCAGGAGATCGATCACCAGAACTCGTGTCATCCAGTTTGTACCCTCTTCTCTTCGATCCCATACAAGCCGATCACTGTCCAATAGGACCCCGTCCCGTGCCCTCCGTTCTTATTCACCGGCTCTCAGGACGCCAACGGAACTCCCAGGCCATGTTCTGAACTCTATGGCGTGAGTATATTGCGACCAACCCGCCTAGCCATGGGACTGAACAACGCTCCAATACATGAAACCTTGTTCCGCGTTTGGAGCCCTCCCTTGGATCCCGTTGGCAAAAGGTCCCTTCCCCTGGAGAAGGGTCATGCTGTGCCACAGACGCCCGTTCTCACAACTTTAGCCATCGTCCGGGCTCTTGAACAAACGACGGCACCGTGCCTAAAAATTGCCTACCGGGAATCCACCCAGTAATCTGGAGCTGGCCAAAAAAAAAAAGCGCCAAGACTTGGAGTGCGGCGATGCATCGTGGAGGTGATGACGGAGAGGTCAGAAAAATGCCTCGCGGTGAGAGCGCGTCTGGAGCGGAAGGACTCCAGAACCCGCACCGTGTGTTCCTCGCCCACCCAGTCCAGGGCCCATGAGAATCACGTGTAGGGTGGGCGAGAGAACTGAATCGTGGATACCAAGGCGCGCACGCTCACAGGCTCGGAGCACCGCGGCCTCTGTCGAACAACGGTGTGCCACTACACACTCACCGAGGGAAAGCGAACCAAGTTGATGTGGCGTCCCCACCTCGAGGCATTTGCAAGCCAGAGCGAACGTCAACGTCGCGGCATCCAAAGTGCAATCTCCGTCATTTATGTACCCATCGTTGAGTACATCGTTTCGGCAAGTGACGGAAGGACGGGACGGGGAGGTTCGTAAAAGGAACAAGGACGGGGTCCCACCCGTCCCGTGAGCCTTGACCTTATTTTTTTTCTCGCCTCGGCGTTACGTCGACGCGTCCTGCCGGTCCGCTCACTGCACCGCCATCAGCGCGTTCGCGGAATGTCACGGTGGCATAGAAGGGTCGTCTAACGTAGTACTTATGCCAACGCCCGTCGCCCGGAATGGGATTCGTGCCTAATTCAGATACGCGGTGTAGGGAAAGGAAGGTCCACTGGCAAGGCGCGCCCTTTGCTCGATCGCGTTAGAAACGCCACATTCAATGCCGGTCCTTGGAGCCGGAAGAGGGGCTGCCAGGTCTTGGAAGGGATGAGGTGCGCCCGTGGGACCCGTGTTCGACTTGAATACGCGCACGGGCGGATGTGTCATCAAAGCAGCACCCACGCAATACGAAAAAAAAAAGAGAGATGGGAAAAAACGCAGCGTTCTTCGGTCGCACGTCGCACCGATACGACATGTCGGAACAAGAAATGCGCCAAACGAGACCGCTCGCCGCTGGAGAGCGAAGGATTCCCGCCGGTCCAACGACCCTTATTCGGTCTAGTGAGTTCGATCGGAAGAGAGCCCGCGTCTCATCATGATGCTGTGAGAACGCAGTCTCAGCCGGTGCGCTCGACTGTGAGCCACAACTCTCACACCACGGCGATCTCTAAGGGTGCCGTTATGTACATCCCTCCGCTGGGTCGCAAAGGGCTCATCAAGTCTTGCGAGAGCCGATCGTGGGCTGCAGATGCCGTGGTCCACATGGACACCACCCGACGGAAGGAAAAATCGATCACGAACGGGTCTGCGAGCTGTTTCTCCCTGCGCGCATTTACGCCCGGCATCACGACATCTGCATCCGTGTCTCCGGGGGTAAAAACAAGACGACGTCAAGTCCAAAGCCACGACCACAAAACGTGTCTGTGGGACGATCTGTTGGATCTGAATCTCGTGTGGTGCGACCTTGGACCGAACAATGCACACATCATCGACGGGATTGAGTGGAAGCTGAGGAAAAATGAACGGCGACGTGCCACCGATCATGGAGCGGTCATACAGATACCCCACGGGTTGGAGAGCGTCGTATCCCACCCAAAAAAAAAAAGAAGACGACGTTTACGGTACGTCCTGCTTCTTCAACCCACCGATCGTAGACTGGCGAATTCCAATTTTCTCCAGCCAACCACCCGGAGCTCGGGATGAAGGATTGCCGAATAGGACACATATGTGGGGAAATTTACCAAAAAAAAAAACTGGTCTAGATCACTGCCCACGTCATGGGTTGGTTTTCAAGTGATTGCCGTTGAGATCAGGTGGACGCGATCAGGAGGTCATGCTCAGGTCAGACCGAGTCTGGCAAGCCCGTGTTCGCCGTGGGAGGAGGCCGGCGGGATGTGCCAAGTTCCGAAGCTGGTCCCACAGCAAGATCTGTGTACGGATTCGGCGTTCCCATGTCACTAGAACCCAAGTGTGGGATTGGGCAGGCACGCCTAGGCGGGAAAGATGATGTACATGGTGGGGGCGAGTATGCCATGGAACGACCCTTGGGGTGGAACAAGTAGTGAATTAATATGGTATAATTAAGGCGAATACGCCGGTACAAGCGACGAAATGCAACCCTTGGCCCGCCTGTGATACGGTATGGGAAATATATGTACGTGGAATAGTGTGCGTTATCGTACAACATGCGAATGGTGTGTGGTGATCGTCAAGTGAAGTGCAAGGGGTTATTCGAAATTGTACGCGACGGCGGCGCGACATGCTTCAGGGATGTGTGGATCGCGGCCGTGTCTGCGGAGACTGGAGAGAGTGGGGAAGAGGGCGTCGCAGGCAGGACAGGGGTGTGCGGTGAGCCTGGATATGCTGTGGCCGTCGCGTGAGCGTGAGCGTTTTGAGGAGTGGGAGAGCTGTTGGAGCGGAAATGAGGAGCCTGCGGGAGAGTGGGAGGGGGGGACGTACTGTGTCGTCATCGGGCTGATGGGAGGTCATCTTGCGCTTGAGCGGCGAAGGACGTGGGTCTGGGGCGCGTCAGGAAGGGGGATCGCTGGCGAACAAGGGACGTACCGGCGGTGGCCTTGACGAAGCCGTCTCTCCAGGCGTGTACGCGGCCCATGCGGGTGTTGTAGGTGTCGTCAGTCCACGGGATGGGGTCGCGGTGGTGGGAGGACTCGTCGGGGGTGACGACGGAGGAGCAGTAGGAGGAGCAGTCTTCCTCGGAAGAGGAGGTGGAGGGGCAGGAGGAGGAGGAGGCGGAGGAGGGTGCGATGCGGGGTGGGGGCGGGGGAGCCTCGACGAGCTGTATGATCTGGATTGTGTGGGGCTCGCGGACGAAGAGGTGGGTGAGGTTCTGTTTCTCGCAGTCGAGCATGCGGTGCACGATGGCGGAGGGAAGCATGGCGGCGGGAACTCTGGGGAGAGGGGGAACGACTTGCTCACTTTATAACCCTCCCTCGCGTGGCAAGATCAGCCTTGGATCTCAGATCTAGAGACTCATTTCACACTCCGACAGTATATCCCCTTTTTCGGACTTGCCTCCCTCTGAAACACTGAATTGACATTTTAAAAACATTTTCGTGTGACCGCCTCCCGTTCATGGCCGCATCGGGGCCAGCCACGCCTCTGCCGCCTCAAACTGGTCAATCAGCTCGCGCAACACTGCACCCTCCGAGTGAAGCTGCCTCATGGCAGTCAATGCCTGCACGCGTGTCAGCCGCGACTCCACGGGTCCCGTCTTTCCAGTCCACTCACCACATCCCAGAACCGGAATCCCCGCTCCACCTCCTGCTTCGGCTGCTTCACCCCTGGGAACGTCTCCTCGCAGATCTCCAGCGCCATCTGCTTGCACTCCTTCACACCCTCCGCGCTCGGGTCCCGCACCCGCGTCTGGTTGTTCAAGTGCGTCAACGTGTCCAAGTACACCTTCGCCAGCACCCCAAATCCAGTGTTCACCTCCGATTGGAACGGGAGTGATATCGTGATATCCAGCAGATCGTCTCGCGCCCGTCGCGCGTCGTTCCGTACCAGCATGTTCAGCGTCGTCACCTCCAGCAGCGTCCGCAGCGCCCGCGTCAGCGATCGCACGAACGAGTTGAACACCAGCAGTTCACGTGACAGCGGTGCACTCCATGCCTGTGACTAAATCTCTTCCCGTCAGGGACGCGACCTACCCACGTCAATGCGCTCACCTTAAAGTTCAATGGAACGATGCTTAGCACTCGCATCACCAGGAGCATACATGATTTCTCATCGTCTGCAATCCCATCCCATCAGCTGCGCCGCCGACGTGAGAGCTGAACCATACCGGTACCGAAACTGGGCCCCCCACTAAAAGCCCGGCCGGACCATAAATGTCCATGCATCACTCCCGCTCTCACCAGCTCCAGGAATAAATACAGTGGCTCCTGGAACTTGTCATTCAGGCGCGCTTGTTTAACCGCCGTGTACATCGCTCTTGCCAGCGGAGAGTGCATGTGAGAGTTCAATAGGAACCTGTGGTTTCCTTCCATCGGTTCCTCTTCACTTCCAATAGCAGAAATCTCGCTCACCCTCTCAGTTCGAGGAATCGCCAGATGACGTTGGCCACCACCTCGTCCTTCTTTTCCAGCTGACCCGTCGGCAAATTCTTGCCCTTGGTCCGCATCGCCAGCTTTTCCGAGGCGGTGGCACCCAAGCACAACGCGAAATCAATCGTCGATGACTGCATGACGTCCCATCACCATCACTGACAGCTACATCAGAGAAACTACCCACGTTCTGTCGTCTCAGCTCCTCCTCCACGATCGCGTAACTCACGTTCCAGCCAGTTACACGCTCCGCGAGCTGCACCGTCTGTGCCGAATTGTGCTGTATCGGCTTTTGCCCGTGCGGTGCCTGATTTTCGAACCAGAAATTCCCCATCACCTTGCGGTTGTTCCAAAACGTGTGCGACACGCTGCTAATGAGCGCCAGCGCCGTGGCACGCGGCCCAGTTTGCCCGTCCGTGATGACCTCCTTGACGAACCGCTTGTATTCCGTCGTTTCACCATTATCCAGTGGGGGCGGTTCCACGATCTGTCCGCTCGTCAACCACACGAGCGCTTGTGGACCCAGCAAGCCCCTCGAGAGGTAAAAATAGACCTCGTCCGGCAGCCGGTGCGTAAAGATCTCGTGCAGGTCCGAGGGAATGTCCGCCGTGGTCGGATGGTGGGGATGGTGGTTCGGATGGCCGTGCGTGGGTGGCGTAGGGATCGCGAGCGGGAGCGGCACGACGGTTCCCTCGGACGAGAAAACGAGCGAGTACTTGATCATCGAGCGCGTCCTCGCGTACTGGTCCGCGTACTGCGACGACTTGACGCTCGGGTGCTCCGCGAACGCGGACACGGCCGCGTGGCCGGACTTGTAGTACTTGACGATGTCGACCGTCGCTTTGAGCGCTTGGTCGTGCATGTGTGGCGGAAAGGTCGGCGAGTGGTCGAACCCGACCAATATGCCAATGTCGAGGAACTGGTCTTCGGAGACGCCGAGGTCGTTCACGATGGCGCGCTTCGAAGTGCACGTGAACGAGGGCGTGGTAGAGGTGAGGTCGAGCGAGGTGATCAGCTTATCCACGCCCGGATAGAGCAGGGTGTCTGTCGGACCGTAGATGGCGTGGATGTACGATTTCGGGTGTCGGAGGAGATAGATGAGCTGGGTGCGGAATGAGCGTGCGACACGATAAGAGCTAAGAACGCACCTGGGCCCATGCGACGTACGGCGCAACGAGGAACTCGACGTTCCGATGCCTAAAGATGCGAAGAACCATGCGCCAGAGATCCCACTGAGCAAGACCGTTGCGGCCCTCGAACAGTTTGATAGCAGCCTCTTCCTGGCCCGCCTCGTATTTGGCCCATGCCTCCCGCCTGTCTCTGCAAGCCTCGTTGTTTTCGGCATGGTGTTGATACTGTTTCCACCGTTTAGCAGGAATGAGTCCGGGAAACACAAAGACGGGCTTGATGTGGAGTTTTTCGAGGGTGCGAAGATCGGCTTCGATGCGCTGAGTTAGGGCGAGGGGAAGACCGCCCGTGGCGGAGAGGAGGGGTTCGCGAGACGGTGGGTTGTCCGTGAGCTGTTGCAGGTAATAAGACGCATCGATACCAAGACGCGAGTCCGACAAGACACTGAGCGGGTATGTTTGCAAGTGCTTCCGCTCGGCGAGGTAGTCTGCAACTGCCGTCAGCGGAGAAAAGGTAAATAACCTCGCGTCCTGGGCTCACTTTCGAGGTGTTTGATGGGCATTGTCGGTCTGTCAGTACCTACTAACACGGCTTGGGCGACGTTGCACAACCAACTTGTTGATTACATAATCGAAGCTATCTTCCCACTGGAGCGTTAGGCTCGGGGATTTGTTTCTGGTCTGCGCATGGAGACACGAAACGAGGACGAGGTCGAATGAGGTTTAATTCCGTCAGTCCCTGTATCTATGCCCGTATCCCGCATCATTCACACTGGTATGCAACGAGGCGAAAGCACCGCCCAGGCTGTGGCTTTGGAGCTTGGCGAGCGGCCGCCCTGGTCCAAAGTTGTACATGACGAGCCACCACCTCGCTCGTGTGAGTCGCGCCATCCTTCTTCCTAGTTTAATGCCGTTCTGCGGACTTTTTTGAATGGAAACAGAACGTCTCGCCTAGCCGTCTTTCGCAGACTCGAAAATTTCTCCGGAGTGTTCTCACAGGTTCTCACACCTTTTGTTCATGTTGCCTTCTCAGGCTATTCCTTGCGTCGGGATCATTTCATGAGGCGTCGTCCTTTTAGCTCTTGGTTCCGTGCTGCAATGCCAGGAATTCGACGCCTGATACCCGCCCATAAAACGCATCCCGTGGCTCAACAGCCTCCCGCTCGTGTGCGTGGATGGCTGGAAAGCACGCTCGCCATTCCCAGGTCTAACCGGAGCTTGCACGCCCCTCGCTCACGCCACTCGTGAGTCGTTTATCAGTTCTGGTCACCACTTTTGCCGAGACCGTCCGAACGATCTCATCAAGAACGCATGCCTCGCGAGCTCGACGCCGTCACCCCGTTCGCATCATGGCTTACGACAGCTCTCACCACTATTTTGAGTTTCGGCCAACCGACAAGTCATCACGAGAAGGACATCAGTCATCTTTGCCACTCGGTGATGCCTTCATCCTCACCAATTTTCATTTAACCAAATCCGACACACTTCGTGGACGGTCAGAATCTTGGCAGATACGGACCAACGTGCCGTCTGCGCTCTGCCATCGCTCGTCTCAGTTTGATGAGCCAATTCGGTCTGTGACTCGGTCTGGTGTTCTGCTTAAAACGCCCAAGAGGGACACATTGATGCTGTGACATGCTCTTAATTCTGGAACGCGTCTCTTCGCATCTTGCTGGAGTTAGTTCAATCCACTCGGAGTCGAGCGGGCCTAGAATCTGTGTCCCTGGGCTAATTACATGCAGTCGGGAAATACCAAGTTGGTCAGTTGCACGGCCTCTCATTGCGAGTCCCGGTCAAATAAAGTCTGGTACCCTTGACGGTCACGGGACACGCAATACGAGCGCAATATGGAAGTGAAGCGCGGGTTGCTAAATGAGTCTGAAAAATGAATGAAATCTTAACATTCATCCGTACCCACGACACCTTTTCGCCGGGTGCTCACATGTCGGCCTGATCGTTTTGCATGTGGACCTGTGTCAGCATGAGAACCTGGATCGGATCGATATATTCGCCGCTGGACGAAGAGTTTCATAGTCTCGTCGAAGGAGCTGCTGCGAATTACGGCCCCTGGCCCGTTGACCCGATGTTTACTCAGCCACGGACCAAACGAGCATGCGATCGTTGGTGCATCTTGTCCAAGGCGACCTCAGTTGCTGTTATCGACGTCTGACTTCGGGGAAATCGCATACATTTCCCATTCATATCCATCCCCGAACCTCGTGCGACGACCAACCGCTATTAGGCTTGGCGCTATGCCACATTTAGAGCCCATAAGAGTGCTATTATAAGTAGCAGGATGACCAAGCTTGTGTAGACTGACCCAGAACTTCGGGTCCACAGGGTCGGTCAATGAAATCTGTCCCGGGTGTACGTGGGGACATCTCGTCATCGTCGGTTCGCGCGTGTTGCACGTTGCATATCTGGATAGGACCAATGACGGCATCATCGACGCCCTACTAGTAGTAGCACGACCCAAATTACGGTACGACCCACTACGCGCGAGCCTAACTGACAGGCGTAAAATGAACATGATGAGCAACGATGAAAAGAGCAATAAGCGGGTCGACGGATCTGCTCATATGAATCCACAAGCGAAATTGTACACCGTGATGGATTCTGAACGTCAGGTCGCCCACGCTCGGATCAGGTCCATCAGACACCCACACTCGCACGGGAAGTTGTCTCTGTGCCACCGAACTGCGGCGCGACTCTTCGCGATCCCACTTCGAATGATTTGTTGCAGACTCGTTCGTCTCCCACGTCGGCCACGAAGACCTTGCGCCGTAAGCGTCCGACCTCGACGGGACCGTGTCATTCTCTTCCTCTTCTCCCGTTCTCGTCACCGTCTCCTTGACGTACTGCGTCGTGATTCGCGATCCCACGAGGCGTCGTACAACGTGCAGGAACGTTGCTTCACGCGGGAAGCCAGTTGCCGCGTGCAAGAGCGCTCGGGCTAAAAACGGGTGTTTGGCCCCTCGCCATCGTATGCGCCATGCGCTGCTGACAGCCAACGTCATGATGGCCCCAGATACGTGCCAACATGGGCGCTGCCAGCGGTACGATCGGTCGTTTCGCCCGCCATCGATAATCAAATGCGATCATTCATCCAACCAATTCCAACGATCACCATGGTCATTGATCGTTTGGACACCTCCGGGCGGAGACGGGGGACGGACCGATCCGACGGGGAGAGCGATATCTCTATCCGCTTCGTGCGATGGTTTATTCATCAGGCGATGTGGTCCGACGCTGGTGATGTGGTCCGACGCCCCCGGGTGGCAGGTGGCCCTCGGGTGCGTTCGGTTCCTGTCCGTCATGGTCGTGTCCATCTCGTCACCATACGACGTATCGATTTGTAGGTTCCCGATGGCGTATGGTCTCTAGGTTTCGAAACGA
Source organism: Pulveroboletus cf. aberrans (assembly GCA_038094155.1). NCBI lineage: Eukaryota > Fungi > Basidiomycota > Agaricomycetes > Boletales > Boletaceae > Pulveroboletus > Pulveroboletus cf. aberrans. The sequence goes on along the minus strand of JBBPTO010000067.1, from coordinate 39,799 downwards.
TTTGCCTGCGGATGGTTCCCACTAGATCAGGGCGGCGGAATCTGTCTGTCGATGGTATCATGTGCCAGGGGACCCGGAGAACACTAAGCTTATCTGTAGTACGGTCTGCACCGGTCGCGATGCGAATTGGATCCAGAGGTGCCCACGGTTAGTCGTTCCGGGCTTTCCCAGCTGTGCTCGCTGATACGACCGTTGCAGGGACCTCGCCGAGGCTGAAACCTTGCCATATCGCGATCTGAAGATATGAATGATTCATGGGGGACGTCAGAGCGATGTACGGACCAACGGGAGTGTTTTTTTTTTCGTCTTGCGGAGGAACGCGTATCGCCGAAAGGTCTGCATCATGAGGATACTAGTATAGCGGCCCTCCTTGTGCAACAGTGCCTTGCTTCATAAAACAGATAAGACTATGCGTGCAAGGAGTGGGAACAGAGCTGGGTACCTTGCTTTGTGGTTGGAAGTGCAACCATCGGGAGTGACTCCGAAATGTGCCAGTAGCGAAGGTGACCAACAAGTTTTACCTAGCTGTGGCTTATACCCTCTTGGAAAATTCTGCTATATGGCACGATTGGTTGGATCCTTCATCGTTCTTTCGATTTTCATCCAACGGTCTCGTGCTACAATGTTGATGATGCAGCTAGACCTGAAATCGACTCAAAAACATTATCCAGGATGGGTCCGGTATCGTATTAAAGGAAAGCTGGATGCGTTGCATTCGATGATTCGCGTCGGGGAAGACCTCAGCTCCCAAAACGTTCTCGCTAGATACAAACCAGTTCAGGGACATAACCGTTACCAGGAGTCGTCGAGATTACTCACTAAACAAGGCCAATGGCACCGACTTCGAGTCGGAGGCTTCTGGGCCGTCTAGGCATTCAAGTTTGCACGTTCGCAGGCAGCGACGGAGAGAACATTCAGCAAGGTGTTCAGTATTTCAAATTTAAATTCAAGATCTCCAATATTGTTGTTAGGTCGAGTCCATCATCGAAGATGATCGTTAGGAGGTTTATCCCAGCCAATTCTGATATGGATGTTTTTCCGTTTGGTTCTTTTTTTCTTCTTCAAGACGGCGCCGATATTCGGGGTGCGCGGTAGATTATGGCTGACCTACAAGATTTCATAGAACTGAATTTGGTTGATCGTCCCAGGCGTGGCTTGATGTTCTCACTTAACCGGCCCCGCCGATGTCCAAAGTCGTCAAATACGAATTAACAATGATCCTGACCGCCTCTAGAACTGACCCTATTCGCTTAGCCACTAGAAGTGTTTAATCTTGGCGCACTTGGGAGGCTGATCTGACGTGACATCGACAGAGCGCGCTGTCTATTGTAAACTAAAGCCGACTGATTTGGCGTGATCAGCCCAAGCAAGTGGAGGGTTGGCTCCATAGGTATAGTACACATTACAAGCAGTCTATCTCGCCCCACTAACCACTGACTCGGACTCAGATCACGTTGTCGACCCTCGCGCAAAATTGATATCGATTTTAATGTTAAGCTAGCAAGATTTGAATTGTTGCGTTTGATTTTCCCCCTTCATATTTGCCACCCAATCCTCAAACATTTTGCTTCGTGGTTGATGGCCGCGGATTATTGTCGTGAAATCAACGTCGGCCCGAATGCAGCTAGTCACTGCGCGGTTCCTGCGCGACATCAGACGTAACTTTGTTGGATGGCTTTCTGCTCGGAGCCGTGACTGACGACCTATTAGGATTGGACCGCTTTTCCAGGTACTAGTAGAACCATTATGAGATGAACGGATTTCCGTGGAGCTAGCGGTGCACACCCGTGGTTAGTTGTACTCACTGCTTCTCAGTGACCAGCAGTCAACGCTCGGGGCAACCGCGAGCAACCCTTATCCCTGATTACCTTCGTCGCTCTGCGTCGCTGGATGAGCGCTGGCGGTTAAGAACGAATGCATTCGATGCGCCGCAAATTAATCTGAACGTGATATTCCAGAAGATTCTGCGGAGTAATTGTGGAGGGTGAATTCCGTCACCACGATGCGCATGCCATGTACCATGAAGGACACTTGACCAGAACAAGATCCAACCAGTCCTCCATAATGATAGAAAGTGCGCGTGGCTATCTTCTTGACAAAGGACCAGATGTTCACTCCAGATATCCCTGAGAGTAATGTGGATATCCGATTAACGATCAATCTTTGCAATTCATGAAGGAGGCCAACAGACGCAGACAAAGACGCGTCGAATGTGCGTTCGAGTGGACCGACGGAATAGAATCTGGTTCGAAAGAGAGCATCCTTGATGAACAGTTCGTGATTCGTTCGGGTTTACAGGAAGTAGCTGATAGTGGATCAGGATAGTGGACTCTCATGCATTCTTTCTCTCGTAACGTTCTTGCGCCAAGATTGTGCATAACATCATTGAAAACTTGAGCAGGAATACAAGATACTTATAGCACATCCTTGCTAAGTGTCATGCCATTCCACCCCTTTTTCATTCTAGCATCAGGACGTACAAAGTGCGACGAACTCTTCGTGAAGTGGCGTTAACACGCCTGCCAACCTGCTCGCCCTTCTGGGCCTTATCCTGCCTAGGCAAACCTCCTACTGCATTGAAACAGTCTTGCTATCTTTGGCTCTGCGTGCGCTCCATTTTCCGTCTTCATTCCCGCTACGACCGAGTCAGATGGTACAGTCGCGAAGTCCGATTTCGTCGCGTTTTTCGTCGAGAACATTGGCTAGAAGCGTCTTCGGGAGAATTCAACCGATACAATCGCTCCCCTCCTTTCAGGCTCATCTGTTGAACTGTATAAATAACACAACGTTTCAGACGATGTTTTTTCACGGTTCCTGAGCACTCATTGGTTCGCCTGTACAGAATTGCCTGTCAGTGATGATTACTGTTTTTGGGCATCCAGGACGTTGTCTGCGAGGTTTTTTCTTGACAGATTCGGACCTCAAGGGCCGGAAGGTCTAAGATTCCGAAGCACGAATTCGCGCGTTGAACGCGAATAGACCCGATGATCATGTCAAATGATATTGAACCATGTGTGCTACCAGGCAGTAACAGGCAACTCGTACTTATTAGTATGCTGGAAACATAGGACCTTGAAACGGAACAGGGGAGCGTGACGCAGAGACATTCGCACGTGTTTTCTAATGACATTTGTGCCGACAGGCACACATAACGATTGTTTGGAAACAGTGACGGGGTTGCTTGACATAGGACCCGGCGCGTATGTTTCTCTTTCGTTTCTTAGAACAAGTGCTAAATATGCGTAGAATCTTGGCGGATGCTCGCCACGTACAGGGTGAGAGGGGCATCACAGTCACTTCCCAAGCAAGTCAGCATTCCGAAGTCCCATCGCTCCACCGTTCCAGTTTCTGGAAGATATACACGCCAACGCAACTCAATGGCACTTGATGATATGGCCCGTGATTTTGGTCTGCAGCAAAATCACAGGTCGACACGACCGCTCAGCATTGAATTTAAGAACGTATCGTACCTCTCACCCTGTTTGGAAGCAAAAAGATGCACGCTCTACGAGGTGTGCACTCTCGTGATCACGGATTTAATTTTCTTTTCTACCTTCTACAATTACTGGTCAGGGGTATGAGTACAAATTTCAACGTTTCCGGGATGTCAATTTCCATCAGAGTCTTATGCCCCCACTCACAGACTCTCCAAAGCTACTCAAGTTTCAGTGCGGAGCATTCGAGCATTAAGGTACACGGGAATGTTGTAAAACATATACCCCGACTTCGTAGGGCCGGTCTTGTCAAACAGGCGCCATTCCTGCCGGCGTCGGTCCCCATTAGAAGCCACTCCATCAGCGGGTTTCCACTCTGCGCCCGCAGGCACGCCAGTTCCTAGTCTGATGCGTTCCTCAGTGACTACCCGGTCTGGCACATGTGGAAAAAGCCGCGCCGAGAAGAGACTAATATTAGTGAACTAAGTTTGGACATTCAAGTTTTGATCGATGTAGAAAAGTATAATAATCGTTCGTTGACATGATGAGAAGATTGTACCACAAGGGTCGCTTAAGAAAAGTCAATCTGGTGCTTGCCCAAAGTACGTTACTTATCTTATTTACGACCATCCATTGCTCTGGACCCCCTCAAGCGGAATCGACCCTGACGGCTAGGACACATTTGATTTACTGCGCTCGATCAAGTCGTACGCTCATATCCGTTATCTCGTACTGTACGACCCAAGTACCGCTCTTCGTACTAGTAGTTTAATGCAGAACCCACGGATTCCTGCGATCAAATCGCTCTCCGTCCAAATCCAGCTAATTCCCGACGCAGAATGAGGCGTATCTAGTTGAAAGTGATCGTTCGGAGCCGAATCTGGTCATTTGTAGGGATTGGGTAACTTTCTTCTGGTGCAAAGGCTGTGAACGGGCTCTTCAATTTGGGGTGACTCGGATCGGCTACCCGCAGTTGCGTTTACCCATGCAGGTGACTTTCTTAGGGCCAACAGCCCATCATGTGCTGCGATTACGACCAAGGATCACTTCTGATCATTCCTGTTAAATTCTTATCTGGTTCCTTCTTCCCTGCGGAATAAACCGGAAATCAAGGTGGAGCATCCGTCTGATGCTTCGCGAGTTAGCTCTCAGAGCAACTACCAAGTGCCAAGTGTTGTCGCAGATTTTGTGTTTCCTGATAAACATGCAAACATTGCACAACCAGCTTTCAACGGAAAGCTGGACAGGGACCCACAATGCCTGCCATAGGAGTGGAGTCTGATTCCGTTTTCCGCTTTTATTGGACACCAAGACCCCGCTATAGCACATATTCAAGCTTGACATTCTTTGCTCTTGAGAAAAGGAAGGTAGCAAGTTCATCTCCGCAAAATCAGGGAGTTGGTCTTGAAGCGCCGTCCATCGTAACGGGGAATCGAATCGACTGGGTCATGATCTGGGGGATGCCAAGCAAGTGGCGGATTTCATAGTACTGCAGACTAATCGGATAGAACACGCACGTTGGAGGTGTTCCTTTCTGAACATTGAATAAAGATCCAACATGATCCTCAGCTGCTTCGGGTGGTATCGGCTTGAAGATGTCCGGATAACGCCCCGTGTGCGCAGTTCGGGGATGCAGTGCGGTGGAACGAGTTGTCAGTTCAGCTCAGGTCGTACAGACCGTTCTGTACACTAGGTCCTCAGTTGCTCCTTTCGTATAAGCTAGCCAACTCGCCTTCTTGCGTGAAGTTGAACGAAAACATCTCTCCCGGTTAGAAAACTTCACTTCCACACGCACATCAAAGAAGGGGTGTGATCTATCCTACCTGTCCCTCAGATGGACCATGTCTACCAGTGATGAAGATGGACAACCGTGCCATCTAGCAATACGTAGTTATAAAACATTGAGTTCCCTCGATTACTTCTGTAACTTCGTGAATGAAATGAAAGCGTCTTTAGACAAAGGTTGAATGAAACCTACTTCTTCACCGCGGCTATCCAGTGACTATTGTGCGTCACATCGATTCACGCAGACGGTTCCTATACTACCATGACCAAGCCAATGTTTCTCTCACTCCAAGTAGAATATGGGCACTGAAAACCTTCGTCGATACTAAACACCGACCGACGATTTCAGATGAATGGGACATCTTGTGGACATCTTCGTCAGTCCACATCCAGAATAGTTACGCAAAACAGAGAACGTTCACCTATGATATATTTGGGACATGTTGGACTATCACATTGTTTTCCAGCCCTCCCATTATCGTAGTCCTTGTGAACTCCCTGCACATGTAGCTAGAAATCTAACGAGGCTTGAGGGCATACACAACAGTGCACCCTGTTTCTTTCATCTTCAGGAGAGATTCAGTGTGCCCGCGTGAAAATAGTTTTGTTTGTTCACCCTTGGTCTTCTGGAAGTCCAATTTTGCGTCAAAACGGCCTGCAGGCTGCCAGACCGGATATCTCGTAGTAGAAGTTTTTTGTCTATTTCCTTCAAAACACAGTATACCCCGACAGGATTGGTGCTCGCAGCTGTCTAAATCCTGAATGATTCGATGGACCATGAGCACGTTTTATAAAACCCAGTGAGTAGATAGAGAGAACTAGACCGTAGCGGGGCAAACTGATCTTTCCAACGATCGAGCCGGACTTCCTCATGTATCCTTGCATGGTTCTCGAATAGTTGTCTATGGTGAATGCCAAGCTCAATACACTACGCCCCACGAGGCACAATAATGGGTGATCCATCTTTAGACAGAGCGACACGATATTTGCCGTTCTACAAATTGCTGTGCGGTCAGCACACCTACGGAGGAGGCATGCACATACGTGATGCCACCAGTAATGTGCTCCTCACATCGCACCACGTTCTCGGAAACGAGAACACCTGAAAAGGGTGTGCATCTTCGCTGATACGACCTACGTCGTCATCGTTGACCGATGGGCCTCCTAGGATGTCGGCCTTTCTAAAGTAGGATCAAGGATGTTGAAGAAAACATCCAACCCCTTTGTCCATTGACAGCACCGACGTCCCCGATCTCGAGTCCTATATCTTGAAGATCTGGGGGCTGTGGCCGTGGCAGTCGTTCCACAGCGGTAACCCTCGTATGAAAATGTGTTTCGCAAACGCTGCCTGCTGAGAGAGAAGGGCAGACTGGGGGGGAGCTTGAGGCATGCAAGAAGGAAGAGGATGGTGAGAACAACGAAATTGACAACGCTGTCTGGTGGGAAGGTGGTGGATGGGCATATAAATTCTAGCGCCCAGTGTTCAAGCACTGAGCATTCGACATTGCCTGCCGGTACTACAAAGAGACTGACTGATATGGGTGTCTGGTCGAACAGGCGACCCTTACTAGTACTGCTGGCCTGTGCATTTAATCATTGAAGGCCTGAGGAATGGAAAAATTATCTGCGGACTCTTAGGAATATTTGAGTTAAACTTGGAGACGACTGCAACTCACTGAAGAAACTGCGTCTAAAAATGAGCCTCGTTACAGGGATGAGGATGTTTTGCGAAACAAGAACTTATGCAACGTCCTGTTTCGATGAGTGTTGCGTTCCACCAGTCCAATCCTAGGGCCGCGACTCGGGGCGAGAGTGGCAAATGTGGCTCCGAATCACGCTTAGCATCTCACCTGGTCAGACATGGCCCTCCCTACTCGTGGTACATTCATCGTCATAGAAGGACTGGACAGGTCCGGAAAGAGCACGCAAGCTACGCGTCTCCTTGACCGTATCCTGTCCGCGGTCCCAGACGGGACAACCCCGGGGTCCCCTCCCAAAGCCGTCCTCCTCAAGTTCCCTGGTTAGAGATCTCTCCTTTCACTTTTCCTGTCACATTCTTTGACATCAGTTCTGACCCGCTTTTACTGTTACACGACCCGTTCTCTACCTCGCGTCCCGTCCCGATCCGATCATCACGACGACAATGGACGTATCGTACCACGATCGCACATGAACGCAACGACCGATCGTCACACCGCATGACATACGCACTAACAAGACCGCACGACGGCGATCGGAAAGATGATTGATGCCTATCTGCGATCCGAATCCGAGCTCGACGACCACGCCATCCACCTTCTCTTCGCCGCCAACCGGTGGGAACTCGCGTCCGTCCCGAATTGTTCCTTCGTCCGTACTTGTCCGACTGACCTTGGTCAGGACCACAGCCCGACCATTCTAGCGCACCTCAGCTCGGGGACGTCGGTTATCGCGGATCGTTACGCCTTCTCGGGCGTCGCGTTCTCAGCTCAAAAAGATTCCCATCTCACGTACGAGTGGTGTAGAGCTCCGGAAATCGGACTTCCCGCACCGGATCTGACGCTGTTCCTCGATGTGAAACCAGAGATTGCCGGACAGCGAGACGGATATGGCGGAGAAAGGTATGAAAACCAAGACGTACAAACAAGGGTTCGACAAGTCTTTCAAAAGATTGGGAAGGAGATGGGGCCGGATCACTGGGTCGTTGTAGATGCCGGACAGGATCGAGACAAGGTCACAGATGATATTTGGAACAAGGTCATGGCAGTGCTAGGAAATACTGACAAGCCAGCGGGAAGGCTCTGGGAAGGTCAGATGGGGCTAAGATACGACTAAAGGATGCCATTAAATCCACGTCGAATCTTGGAACAGGTTGTTATACAGTTGTAAACATATCGCGAGAGATGGGTAACGAGCGAGAAGACCGAGAGAAACAAGAAAGTTAAGTAAGAAAATCAGAAAAAAAAATACAAGCAAGGAGTGTTTGATGTGCTCCAGAGAGCTGACAGGCAAAGCAAGTAGATGAACACGAGAAGGTTGAAGACTTACAGCGCACAAAAATTAAACTACTTGAAATGCCATGCACACCTTAACAGTCCACACTACCATGCCACGAGATCTTGAGAAAGCCATGCGTTAGCGCATAGGCCGACCCAATTCCTCAGGAACTCGCAGAAAGTCTTGACACAATCACCGCCAGCGCAATTAGTACACCCCATCTCCATTTTTGCCAGATTATCTGACGCCATGATGCTCTCCACTCTTGAGGAACGACTGGTTTATTCGTAGATGTCGAGGAGTTGGAGGAGTCAGGGCCTATCGGTGCGACTGCGACCATCGGCATTTGAACTGTCCCTATGCTTCGTCTGAGAGTCACCTGCTGTGGAAATGTTGCAGAGGTGGACGATGGCACAGGTGAGGGGTACGGACTGGCCGCACTGGTGCTCGCAGTCGACTCGGTGTCAGCCTTCCCGCGCTCGTGCTCACCCATATTTGGCAGGTCCCTGAGCATGGAGGTGCAAAACTGTGGGAATGGCAACAATGATCAACGACCGGGCGTAGCCGAAGTAAGGAACACGAAAATCACAGCAAGACGGAGTGATGAGACGTCTATCAGCCTTCTAACAACGAATTAGAAGACCGGTAACGTACATCCGGGAAGGCTTCCTTAAAGCGAGATTGTAACAGGTTGAAGGAATGACTCTTTGCGGCCAAAGCTCTTTTATGATTGTCTGTTGAAGTGAGGGAGCCGGTTGTCATCTCGTCTGACAACATAAACGATAGAAGGCCAGTGAGGCTAAAGATAACATGTCAGCCGAAATGTCCACGGAACGGGTAATTCGGTAATGATTTAATTAACCGCCGATATCCAAAATGATCATCACGGACGCCGGCCTAGTCGGAAAATGGACAAAGTGAACTTACATTGTAGCAACACTCCAAGCCGGGTTCCACTGATGATGGCGAGGAAAAAGCGTTAGCATCCGTACCAAGAAATCAAATAGAAACACAGCCTACAGTTCCTGGATGAAAATCTGACATAGAGAAGCAAATCTTCTTATCTGGCTGAAAGCGGCCGGAGGGTGTGAACATCTACATATGATTTGTTTCAGGTATCCACAACGGGCAGAAGAAAAGTAAAGAACCTTGATGCCAGGGGGTTTGAAAGGGTATTCTGATGGGAAGAGAAGGACACCATGATACTCTCCGCCAGTAAAGGGCGAGTCGGGAGGACCACGCTGTATGTGAGATGATTGGGATTGATTGGAGAGGGAAGTGAAAATAGCGCACGATAAGGTAATTCCCTGTTGGAAGACGGTCAGACGAAGCTTTTCAGGTGGTAACGGTGTACAGACATGTCAGGATGTTTTTCTCATCGGGGACAGCCCAGACAAATGGTGGCGGCTCCTTCTGCATGCTGATATATTCCTTGTTGAGCTAGATAGGGTCGTTTAGAGAGCAACATGATGGCGATGTGGAGGATACACACGCGTTTCTGAGCAGCTTTGCTGGCCATGATTGAGGAGAGAGAGGGGAGCTGCAAAGTATGGCGGACGTGGAAGGAATGAAGGTAGAAGCGCCTGTGCAGCGAGCACACTTGTTCGGGCCCCCTACAAATACGCACAAACAAGACGATAGACCAGGGAGACCAAATCAGGTTAGGGTTGCAATTTCATCCGCCAGGGTTGCCATGGTGCATCTAGTACGTCCCATATTATTGTTGGGGGTTCCCAACAATTACCTCGAGACGTGCAGTCTAGCCTCTGGCCCGCCAGCACCCGAAAGCGTGGCAATAGTTTCCCCTCTACTGGAGTCTTGCACTGCCTCGCCATGTACAATCAGGCCGCCGACAGTGCCTTTTTTTTACCGACGTTCGATCACCGGTGTCAGGACCCCTGATGCTTGACTCGGAACTACTGCTACCAGTCATCCAAGTATGATTCAATGCCCAGTCTCTGTTGGCTGGTAGCTGCGGGATAGGGGCTATGGTCCCTGGGCACAATAAATCTACTCGCCGGGCGATTCATGCGCTGCCTTTCGGCAGACGCCACCGCGTCCCTAATGCTTCATCTCGGGATCCTAAACCACAACTCGGCCGGTTTCGCACACAAAAAATATTTGTCGCCTCTTTTTTCAAGTGACTAGTCTGGCCAGCCACAAACCGTGTGGGTAAGCGAATGAATCCATAGGCACCGGGTCCAGCCATGTGCCTTCTATCACACTTCTCATCTTCGCAGCATGCGGATGGGAATCAGCCTTCTGGTCTAGAGGCACTCGTACCGACAGCCACGTAATAGCTATCCCGGCCCATCAGACGGTCAGCTCCTGAGGTTCCCCACCGTGCCTGCCAGCGCATGTCTTAGGCTACTGCTTAGGAATAGCTCCTAACTGAGTCGGTGTTAGCATCCGCCAGCTGGTCGGGCGAAGACGTATAACTCGTTTAGTACATATGCTCTTGATGCAGCCTCGTAACAAACACTGTGCGCGATCAGGTAACTGTACGCGTGATGCCAGGGCTCCGTGCAACGAACAAAAAAGACTGACATCCGCACTTCAAGTTGTCGGCACGAAGACAGGGGGTATTTTTACTAATCTGATCATCCAATTTTCAGATCCTTCCACCAGTCAACGCGTTGGAGTGTGTGATGGCGACGCTCCTCCCTCCACCGAAAAGACAAAAGGTGTATCATGGTATCCCAGAGCCGGAACCAGAACCTGTCCAGCCCTCGCCGAACGTCGTCGTCCAGTTCGTAAATGAGCACGATGGTGCACCAATCGCACCTGCCGTCAACCTCCCTGCAAATGTGGCACGCCAGACCCTTGAACTGCTTGTGAATCAGTTGCGCACAAAGGTAAGCCGTCAGAACATATCTATGGATCTCGATCGATCAATCCGCCACGCAGGAAGATGAAGACCACGTGCCCTTTGCATTCCATGTCGCCTTGCCTGAGGATGCTACAAAACCCAACGCACCCACTCGGGTCGTCATTTCTGATTCCATACAGGAAGACGTGCTAAACCACCCTTCACAAGCGTTCTCGGAAGAAAATATCTTCGTTGTTCGATGCGCGCCGCAGTCCGTGTTCAAAGTACGTCCTGCTACACGTTGCTCGAGTACCCTATCAGGTATGTCTGTCCACAACTTTACGCCGCATCCATCATGGACCCCATGATTTGGGGTGAATGGCATTCAACCTGGAATCTAGGCCACTCTTCTCCTATATTATGCGCTTCGTTCTCTCCGACAGGCGCACTTCTCGCCACCGGTTCTGGGGATACCCATGTCCGACTGTGGAACCTAGACACTGAAACCCCGTCTCACACTCTCGTGGGCCACACCGGATGGGTTCTCTGTGTCGAATGGGACCCTATGGAGCGTAAACTCGCCAGTGGTGGACATGACGGGCATGTGAGGTTGTGGGACCCCAAGACAGGAAAACCGATAGGTGACGCAATGAAAGGTCATTCGAAGTGGGTGACCTCCCTCGCCTGGGAGCCTGTGCACATGTAAGTATCCCTTTACTCCTTTGGGGGACGTTCAGATCGTCGCATCAGATCACCCATGTGATGTATGATGGAGTAGAAACCCGGCTGCACCGCGTCTCGCATCGTCATCCAAGGACGGAACCGTACGCGTTTGGTCTACGGCGACTCGAAAGTTGGAGTACACTCTCGGGGGCCACACGGCTAGTGTCAACGTCGTCAAGTGGGGAGGAGGTGGGAAAGACGGGAAAGGCGTGCTGTACACAGCAAGTAGCGATCGCACGGTGCGGGTGTGGGATGCACAGGGGGTCGAGTTTTTCACTTCGTGTTAGGCAGGACTGCTGATTATCTCATAGGGCAAGCAGCTGATGATTCTCAAGGACCACGCACACTGGGTGACCACCCTCGCTCTTAACACCGATTTCGTACTTCGGACTGGACCATTCGACCACACCGGAAAGCGACCATCATCCCACGAAGAAGGCACGTCCTTCTCACTGATCGATCTGAGGATGCACGGCTTATCGGCACGCAGCTCAAACCCTGGCACTGAAACGATATGATGCGCTCTTATCCCGCACCCCCGAACTTTTGATATCAGGTTCTGATGATCACACCCTCTTCCTGTGGTCGCTTTTCTCATCCGCGTCCGAGCCCGGAGGCGGCAAATTAAAGCCTCTCAATCGACTGACAGGCCATCAAAGGCAAGTTTCACACGTCGCTTTTTCGCCGGACGGGCGCTGGGTGGCGAGTGCGGGGTGGGATAGTGCCGTGCGCCTCTGGGATTGTACGGGAGGAGCTGGTGAGTCGTTTGCTGTGTTGCATGTGCACGCAAGACACGTTCGACTGTTTCGTTTGCAGGGACTATGGGAAAGTTCGTGGCGACGCTTCGCGGTCACGTCGGTCCGGTGTATCGCCTCGCATGGAGCGCGGACTCGCGAATGGTAGTCAGCGCAAGCAAAGATCACACCGTCAAAGTATGTCTTCGCCCGCGATTGTTCTCATCTTACGTCACCTCACTAAACCCATCTGCCTACCCCCCACAGATATGGGATCTGAAAACCTACAAACTCAAAAACGATCTTCCAGGGCATACGGACGAAGTGTATTGCGTCGATTTCGTCGCTGATAAGGTCGTCAGCGGAGGTCGGGATCGGACGGTCAAAATGTGAGTCGGACTCATCTTGCCTCCGTTTCACACACTAACACAGCATCTCGTAGATGGAAAAACTAGTTGTAGGACTGCCTTTGTAGTTCGGATACGATATGGAATCGTGCCGTTTGCACAGTTTTCTGGCGCAATACTATTGTCGTCGACCTTGAACTGCGGGTACAGGTAAGGTACGCGAGAATACTACAAACAACTTTTACGACCTTTTCGACTACTCTCCCTGTGTGGGGGTAAATATCTACTCGCCGGGTTCTGCATCGGAACGACCAGGCACACGAGTCCTTAGGTTTCTCGTTGATTTTGACTGCATGACCCGCCAGAGCTCGTGGTGACCGTACCCATGTCAAATGAAACCAGCCGTGTATGTGTACAGGGACAAGTCGAGACTCATAGCATTACTTAAGTTCGAACCTACTATACGTCGCAGAGGTGTGTTGCGCCCCGTAATGTCTCCTACATTCCAACTCACCTTCAGCACCGTCAGCGGATGATCTTGACTCCTCGATACCTCTATCTAGGGTCAAGACTATACATGAGTCCCTCTTTCCTTGTTGCTCGTCCCCGATGAATACAGACATCCACCCCCCGTTCCCGGTTGGACACTCAGGCTAACATTTCCACCCTATCACACACTTCGTTGACTGCCATTACCCTCGAACGGGAAAGAGTGGGATCCATGGCATTACTTTCCACGAATTGGCAGTCCTCGACGTCACCTGGCTCCTTTCTATTATGGCCCTGCTTAGCGCCTACGATGGCCGGGTCTGCGGAAAGAATCGTGACGACAGAGTGATACGACCTGTCAGATGACAGGGACCACAACACGTCGTCTCGCCGTGGTGATGGGGGTTTCTACAAACCCGAGTCCCGACGTTAGACATTAAGAGCAGACGAGCGGATTCTACAAAATTGCTAAGAGCAACAGTCAAACACATGACGCGTGGAGGGAACGAGGGATAGACTACCGAAGAAGACGTGCTGCGGTTCGATCAACGGGTTGGTATGGAACCCAAAACTCGGTGAGGCGATGGTCCAAGGGTCACTCAGAATCAAACCGCGTCCGCCTTCCCTTTTTTGAGATCGGCATTTTTGCGGTGATGGTTGAGCCACGTCCTATTCTGGATCCGGGCTTGGGATCCCGTGTGTCTCACTCTCAATTGCGGCGTCAACCATTTGTCAACCGATTGAAAAATATTCTCATTCAACACTCAGGCTGCGGGATTAACATCAATGCTAGAGACCAACACGTCCAGGGCAGCGAGTTGTCCCCACGCAGTGTAGTTAGAAGGTTGGGGACCTGCCCATGCAGCCGAATACCACCTGGTATTTTCGTATTGCGTCGACGCGAGTTCCACGAGGGCATTGTACTGGCAAGCGAGTCGACACGCACACCACAACAGAGGTTTGGTGATCACTTACCTGAACGTTGATGAAGCTTCGAATGACGTCTTGCAACTGAGCATTGTCCGGGTTTCGTGCCCATGCTTCGTGCAAGGCACGAATCAGAATGCCTGCCACACGGTCGCATTATGGAATTAGGTGATGCAACTTGCATGAGGACCTACTTTTGAACCCGACAATGTCGTTATCCTCTTCAGTGACTCCGCCTTCTGTAATCACACCATTGGCACCCTGCCACGCAGTAGTGTGAAGAACAGCAGACGTGGTGTTCAACATGCTACGAAACAACATATCAGCGATTATCCAGATAAAACCTCCTTCACCACTCACAACTCTTGCCAGCTTACATCACTAGTGATATTAGAGAGCACGCTTAGGCCTTCTATCAGTTTTCCGCTGTTGTATGTGAACAACTCAGTAGCGGGTGATCGAGAGCAGTCGTTTGCATGGATAGTGTCCAGTGCAAGACTGTCGTTGTTCATATTGACAGCCTGCATCCAAGTCGCGGCCGCAATCGCGGAATCAGTGTAAGTCGAATTGTGGGTGAGCTCAGCGAGGTATGCAGAGAGACTATGAAACGGTCATCAATCGACATCCATCATAGAATTGAAAGACTAATGAGCACGATGCGCACGTTAGAAAAGAACTGTTCGCGGGACATCATATAAATTGCCATCGTTTTAGGTGAAAATTGATCTCTTACCCAGTAGTGACCGAATTGACATCAGTACCATCGGCCACAGGGCGCTGGAAGACTTGTTTAGTACTATATGTACCGCACGTTGCTCATAGGTGCTCACCCAGAAGACACCCCCCGCCATGGATTTACCTTCGCATGTACCCATAAGTGGAAAGCTCTTGGTAGGTATACTACCGTGTTGTGCATCCTCATTCGATATCTGGCTGAGGACTCATTTAGCCGTGAAGGGTTAGGGTACGTCAAACTACCTACAAAGTTTTAATATGCTCCCATGTTTGTAGGGCGTGACTCAACAGATTCTCATCACCGTATGCGCGATAGGCGTAGTACGCAGCCGTGGCCCACCATAAGGCATCGTCATTGTACATTGTCGAGTAATTCGGGTATAAAGAAAAGGTATTATTTAGGTACGCCGTCACGTAGGCTTGGTTTGAAGATGTATGTGTGATATAGTCATGGTTAACCATGGCGGAGAAGACGTTGCCGCTCTGCCAGTAACTCAGGGCTTGCAATGATTGGGATTCAATGGAACGAAGTGACGTCATGATTGCTTACTATTGAGGTATCCAATGGTTTGATTCAGTCCAGGGAGGAGAGTTTCGATAGCATTTTGCGAGAACGTAACTCGCTCTGTGAATCTGTAGTTATTTTCAGGCTCCTGAGAGTATTCGTCAGGAAAGGTAGCATCGACGAAATGCATTCGAACGGCCACTGACCCGCCATGTCGATGGCACTGACAAGTCCCGGCACTTGACGAATCTGATGGCTAGTGCAAGTAAACGAAGGACAATGGTGAACATCTTCAGGATGTACAACAACGGGCTAGACTCGAAAAGTGGAATGTACACAGGCGTGCACTGCATCTTCCCAGTGGGTCGACTTTATAGCATATACTGTGTAACAACACAATCATGCCAGGAATAAGTCAGCTCGATGCTGGCGACTACTTGACATGCAATGCGCTTTCTCACTTGGATATGATGTATTGATGGGATCATTCCACTTGTTCAAGTTCTGGTTCCTGGTTGCTCACGACGATTATTTAAGGGGACAACCTAACTCGAAAGTCTTGGGTTCGATCCTCACATTTGCCAATGTCTTTTATTAGCGATCATCACTTTTTTTACACGGGAAGGTGCACCGGCCGACTAGCTCAGTTGGTTAGAGCGTCGTGCTAATAACGCGAAGGTCTTGGGTTCGATCCCCACGTTGGCCAGACATCTTTTTATTTCTACCGACCCGAGGAGCATGTTCCTTTTTTGGATTCGAGGGGATGTGAAGCCAGTCCGAGACTTCGGCCCGCTGCCCCGCAAACTCCACACCCCCACGTCGTCGCCAGCAAGAAGCTGTCGTGTCCGACTGCGACCCGACCGTTGTCGACGTCTTCGGCAATGTCATCGAGCAGCCCGTCGCGCCTCGTTTCATTCCCAACATCAGAGTTAGTGTCCATCACACCACTCCCTCCTCCTCACCTTCCTTTTCGCCGCATATCTCTTCCAACTACTCCCAGCATCGCCCTAGCAGCACACAGACAATCTATCGCAAGTATCTCTTCGTTCGACTCACTCGCAGAAGAATCGGTCGTTGCGCATCCGGGCCAGCACCGTCGGGCAAAGCGCAGGTCGCTTAACCCGGCTACGAGGTCGCGTAGACGAACACAGGCCGACGAGGAAAGGCAGGTGAAGCGGTTCAAAATCATTTCCGAGTTCTATGCCACCGAGAAATCCTACCTCGATGGTCTTGATCTCATTTACAATGTGTGTGCATGCGCGCCTCTACAGTTGCACACAATTAACTGTTTATTGGTGTCAGCATTTTCTAACTCCAATCCTTCGATCACTGGATACGTCCAAACCTTTGTTGTCCCGAAACGAGATAACGACACTCTTCTCAAACTTCATCGATATCTGGAACTTCCATCATACATTCTTTGCTGTACTCTCCAGACGTCTTCACCCAACCACGCCAACGTCCCATCATCATATCCCGTTATCGTCCCTTCTCCTCTCCCATTTTCCGTATCTTTCTCTGTATGCTCCATTTATCACGGCATATCCTGCCGCACTAATCCTGCTGACCTCGCTCTCACAATCGTCCACGCAAAATCCAACCTTTGCAACTTTCCTGCGGACCCAAGAGTCTCATCCTGCGTGTGCGCATCTGAGGTTGGCAGATTACCTTCTCACACCCGTACAGCGGTGCCCACGATACCTCTTGCTGCTCAAAGACCTACTCGATGCGACCGATCCCGACGACCCTGAATTTGAAAAGCTACAGGAAGCCCGAGGATTGGTCGAGAAGAGTATGTTTTCTGATCCGCAGTTTTAGCACCCATACATTGACGGGTTCTACGCACAGTCACCACCTCTCTCAACACGTCGCTCGCCGCACATGCGCAAACGTTGGCATTGATATCCTTGCAACGGAACACGCGCGACCTGCCACCTGTGCTCACCCCTCTTGTTGCACCAGGTAGGCAACTTATCAAGCGCGGCACATTGATACGATCAAGCGGAGAAGGCGAAGGGGCGGGACGAAAGCAGTTCGAGTTCTTACTGCTTAGTGATTACCTTTTATGGCTCGAGCGCGAGGAAATAGGTATAAGCGTCCTTGTCCACGATGGAGGAGTACAGAGCCCCCGCAGGAGGAGTGTTTCTACAAACATGCTCGGGGCAAATGACGAGGAGAAGTGGTGGTGCAGGGGATACATGAGTCTGGTGGACATGGAGGTAGTCCTGGTCGTCGATCGGCCAAGTGGCGCAGATTCTGGCGCTGGGGGTGAGGAGCGCTTCGAGGTGCTCAGCCCAGAAGGGTCCTTTGCGTTGTATCAAGGTGAGTACCGCATTCGTCTCGCTCTCATTACCTATTTCACGAGCCTACTCTTCAGTTTCATCCTCTTCCAAAGCGGATGATCCCAACAATCTCGGCTCCTGGGTAGAAGCCATCAGGACGACACGTACCGCGCGTCTCGCTGCACTTGCACTCTCAAATCCTGATTCGACCCTCTCAGCCAGTACCTCGGGTGTCCATCTCAGACGCGCTCTGCGTGCATTTGCGAGCGAGACCGACGAAGTCGATCATGAAAAGTTCAGGGAAACAAGAAACGAAAATATGGTGTCTGGTACGGAAGCAACTTCGTCGTTGACGGAAACTCGTTCCCGGTCCGGTCGTGCACAGTTGGACAATTTTCTTCCGCCTGTCTGGATTCCGGACGCCAAAACGGATACGTGCATGAGGTGCGGACGACCGTTTGGGTTCGTCTTAGACTTGAGGCTGAGTGATGTTTTTGGGTGGGGGTTTGGGAAGGGGTATATCAGTGGAAGTGAAGGCAAAGGTAAGTCGGAAAGCGAGCCGGACGGGAACGAGAGGCCCCTGGGCGGTAAAAGGGCGGGAGGTGGTGGTGCTTGGAGAAGGAAGCACCATTGTCGGCTTTGTGGGCGGGTCGTCTGTGCGGCGTGTTCTAGTCAGGTAAACACCTTATTCATGTTTTCATATTTAAGCGAACTCATTGATGTCTTCAAGAGGTTTTATATTGCGCAAGACGATGATAATGCATCGCTTGCACGCAAGAGACAAAAACCGAAACCTGCTCGTGCTTGCGAGGAATGTTTCGAAGCAGCATTCCCGTTCATCGTACCCTTGCTGCCCGGTGCTGACCCACTCTCTTCTGCAACCCAACCGCCTTCCTTGAGCCAGTCGCCATTAGATGATCCTTCCGCGCTCCAAGCCGTTGAAGATCCCGACACTACCCATGACATTCAACCATGGTTGTCCATTCCGTCCCGTCAAGCGTCTAGCAAGGAATTGAGCGAAGCTTTGATGACGATGGACCTCAGTCCCGTCACGGGCGCCCTGAGCAGGAGTCCCTCGCGAGGGGCACTTGGAACTAGTCCATCCCGCATCGGACTGAGCAGTAGCCTCTCCCGAAAGTCCCGCCTGAGCACGAGCCCCACCAAAGCGGGCGGTCCGCTCCGAGACGGGCTGGGCGAGTCAGGGAGTGCCACGAGCAGCCCGTCGAGGCGGGTCGTGCATCTCTCTCGCATTTCCTCCGGGGATTCCAATCCGCCGCCACCCGCGGTACACGTGGAAGACACGTCGAGCGAAGATGCGAATCGGGACTGCGTCCCTACGCGGCCGATCAGGGTACGCCCGTCTGGGACGCGGTCGCGGAGCTACCACGACATCCTCGAAGATTTCACTATGCATGAGCGCGGTTTGAGCATCCCATCCTCGGTATCGAGCGCTCCTGGGGGTGGACTCGGTTCGGTCAGAGAGGGAGACGACGAGGGTGAGAGTGAAGGTACGGGTGAAGAAGCCGAAGAAGAAGGCGAGAGCGAGAGTGGAATCGAGATCCGCCGGCGCAGTCGATCGATCGAGGATTCCGCTAGTGCAACATTTCACGACCGTCATTCGCAAGAGAGTGTTGACGACGGGACGACGGGACAGGGTCCGGCTGACATCAGCACGAACGTGGTTCCGAGGGAAGACACGGCACGCCGGCGGAAACGGTTCTCGATGCCGGCGGTGGCGCTGCAGACTGCGCCAGTGTTTGCCCGTGCGCGCCAGGATGCGGATGGGAGCAGCGCCGAGAGGAGACGGTCTGCTGTGGTGCCCGGAGTGGAGAGGGACAAAGGCAAAAAGGAGAGGCAGGGTGAAAGAGAAGGTTCTGCTGTGGGCATGCTCATGGAGGTCCTCCGGGGTAAGGTTAAGTATCCAGGGAGGAATTCGTAAACATTGATAAGACTGCCACAAAAGCATATTCTATCTATACAGCGATATACCTTGTAACACGTGCGGATATCTGACGTAGATATGTACAATCTTTGTAAACAGAGTCGAATAAATGCAAAAATGGGAACCCGGTCGTCGTAAACATGCGTGTCGTGAATAGTGCCAATAGTCCAAGAAACAAAGAGTTGAACCAAAAAGAAACAATCAATTGAAAGTGTTTGCCATGCGGGACCAAAGATTTGATGCCTGTAGCTAAACGAACTGAGGTCCCCCTGAGCCTGAGTCAATGCAGGGGTCAGAGACTTCCTCTCCGTTTGATTGACATGTCCTGCGGTGCCTCCGCATCGAGTCGAGCCGTGCGAAATGCGACCCACAGTTCGGGCAGTGTACCTTATCGTGCATATGGACCGCGAGAATATGACGCGGGATGCTCTCTTTGCGGAGCGACTTTGAACACCCGTCCCACTGACACGGTCGAGAGGTCTTGTCTGCTTTGAGTGGGACCGCATGTGCGACTTGCAAGTGCTGTCCGATAGCGAGTTTGTTTCCTTCAATGAGTTGGCCGCAGAGTCCGCCACCGTCGACCCATAGACAGTGGTGAACGAACGTGTAACTGTTCCGTTTCGTGGTATCGGCAACCGCATGACGAGGTGTATAGCGCGAGTGAGGAACCGACTGTGTGCTTGCTCTCGGTTTGTGGATGGTATAATGCTGAGGGAGCGATGCGGAGCGGACTTGGTGTCCAGGACGAGTCCCTCCAATTCCAATACTTGCTCCATCTTCGTACCCAGACGAGTGGCAGGAAGCAGGCTGTTGCCAAATGTGTGCTGTGCTGTTAGAGATCAAAGATTGGTGCCAAGATGAAGTATCAAAAGCTTGTGCATCGGTCGAGTCCGGCGCGATCCTCGCAGCGGAATAACGATCTCGTCCTGCTTCGTACACAGATTCAGGTCCATGTATATCCAACAATCCTAGGGCATTTCCCTGGGCTACGTATGAGGTACAGGTATCTGAAACCAGAACTTGAATTCGTCAGAGCTCGAAGAAGGGATCATGAAATTTACCATGATACATTTGTGGTTGGCCCGAGCTCGCTAGCCACCCGAATGCATAGTCATTAGAAACTCTGCAAGGTAAACTCTGTTAAAACCATGTATCCATCAAACACCCCCATACACTCACAAAGAATGGCCAGTGATCAAGTCATTTGTGGAAGGAAGAGGGTTGAAAAATGTTTGCTCGTTGACACCGATTAACATTGTTGACGTGAGGTGCTACTAGTGCATCACAGGAGTAAGTACACCCACCTTTTATTCAGAACCTGGCCTCCGGATTCAGAGAAATTTCGCAGGAAGATACATAACCGACCATCGGGCGACCTTGCCAATCCATCGAAAGAAGTGCACACAACTGCCAACTTAGGGACTCAGAAGCTTGTGACGGGTGATCTATCTGTCAAATCCTGGAGGGTTGGCAAAATAGATTCCGCCCAATGCCCGTAGATCATCGGGAGAGCAACCTAGAAATGCCTGTTGGATCCAAGTCTGCATTGAAACCGGCGTCATTACGAAAGAAATGCCAACCTCTGTTGCATAGTACCAATCAGTAGGCATACCCTTCTGTACTTGCTGTAGGAACGTGGATCGCCTGGCATGCTGGACAAACCGGAACGAGGATAAGAAATTGTTTCCGAGTCCATCATTGGTGCGGGGTTGCCAATGGCCAGCACGAGGCAATGGAGCGCCGCCAAATTCGGCGATCACCTTGTGCGTGGCGCTGGAAAACTCAAAAAAGGCACGATGTTCGCCAACGGCATCAATTTGCAATGGGTTGGTAGACAGCCAAGGGCCATCACTGGCTGCCGTGGGAAAATTAACCAGGGCCCCAAAGCAAATTGATCGAACTGAACGCAGCGGCTACTATCGTACTGCATGGTTCGCGAGCTCCAGGACAGGGCATCGTAAGTTCTGGTCGAGTGAACCTCGTGAGCCGCGCTCGTTTGCACAGAGGAAGGTTCGTAATCAATCAGAATACATAATTAAACATGATTCATACTTCGACATAAATTGCAACTACAGTAATAATGCTGAAGTGCGAGGACACGGTCTGGTGCTGTGTCAGCTTAGAAGGGTAGGAAGGGTGTAGGTGTGCATCATTAACAAGGTTGTATCGTATAAACCATCTATATGGGATTATCGGTGTAACAAAGAGGGAAATTCATAACCTGGGATGCCTTAGAATTGACCTATCGCGTAGAGACGGCTACGCACATACAGGCTACGTGTGCCCATGGTCACGGTGAGCATGGTTCCTCAGAGTTCTCTCCCTAGTGAAGGTGTGTTCGCAGCTTGGGAATGGACACGCCCACTTCATAGGGACGTGCTGTTCGATAACATGTCTTTCGAGGGTTGCCAGGTTCCCCATCTGCGAGCTGGTGCATTCGTTCCAGAAGCACGTGTATTGTTCGCCGTTGGGGGTGATGTTGTGTCTCACGTAAAGATGGTCTCTGAGGTCTTTGCTTTTTACAGGCTCGTTGCAAAATGTCCCATTGTTGCTCCACTGACAGGCAACTATCTTTTCGTCAATGGCATGTTTCATGAAGACGATTTGGTGCTTTTGGGCGGTGGTGAGTTGAATCAGGATGAGACTAAAGAAAAAAAGAAAGCGTACTTCAAAGGACCAGTTCCCATTGTAACTGCCTGGGTTTTGCATATTAATACTATGGGACCCTTCAAGTTTTACGATCTCGGACGAGGTGTATTGGAGTCATACGAAGGCAGATGTCCAGCATTTATACTCGAAGACAAGGACGGCGTATACGCACCATCATCTTGGAAGAGCCACCTTGCCATTGCAAATGCGTGACGCTGAGGAGGGCTCATTCATTTCTTGGAGATGCAACGGTGGTAGTCATCGGTGGAGTGTTGCAACCGCAGCCAAGGCATTGGCAAGCGCGCTGCCGGTGAAGGGTTATTGATGGCGGCAACCTGGTACGGAGTAAGTTTCAGCCCGTTCGGTCGGAAGAGAGAAGAGATTGATCGTTTGAAAATTGGAAAGGAGTTAACGAATGAAGTTGGTGATGGTAGCAAGTAGAGATGCCGCATTGGGATTTGGCGCCGAAGTCTAGCATGAATCCTCTTGAACCGACAAACTTTGAATTCAAGGTTGATGCTGATCCACTTGCTACAAGGACCAAATTTGACCTCCCGTTCTCGTGGATACTCGCCAAACTGGCTCATCAGACGGGCCCCAACATCCGAGCCATACCAAATAAGGTACGTACAACTGCACAGTTCGGCATAGTGGATGGAAGCTTATCTGGGTTGATCAACGGTTAGATGAGATATCGCGTGTTGTACCTGTCTTTTGTCCGGAAAGCTTCCACCTGTCATGCCCAGTGCATGCACACATCGCTGCTGGGAACTGGCCCATATTCAAGCAGCTTACAATCGAAAACTTTCGGCTTCCACTAAAAACTGAAGGATAACCTGGATATCGGACAGAATCTTTGTCGATAAGTTCATCCATATATATCAGCTATGCTTGTTCTACCTAACAAGTGCACCATAGACGTTGAGTATGGATGTATTGGAAACACGCACCATCATACGTCAAAGTCTACGAACGATCATTTGTCGCGCGTCTGCATGCCGAAGCGCACTTTCCCATCGATTGGAAAGATGAAGTGCCATTCCTCATGGAGCATCGTATGCATGTCAATCTGTATATATCTGTGAAAGGATTCAGACCCTAGACTGTCTAGCTTAAATCGGTCAGAACGACAAGATACACCCACCAATCCGGATGCTTTCATCAATACAATCTCATCATCCCGATTTGGCCTGACGGATAGCGTATCATACCTGCATACGCAGAGCCCAAAGTACACCTTGACGGCGAGGTTTTGAAGGATGGTCAGCCGCTCTAACGGTTGGTTGTCGATCTCGTTTTGCCTAACTTACCCAAGTGTCCGTTGACTCTTGAGGTACACGAAGTGTCCCTACAAAACCACGACAAGATCAGTTGGCTATGCACGAGTCAAGGTTCCGGATCAACAGAGGGATACCGTGACATCCTGGTTTTGTGGTTCCCGTTAGTGGCTTTGCTTAGGCAGTCGGGTCGGACTTGGTGGCACTGTGACAGCTGCGTAAAATCCAATCAAAATTTTGAAGGGTCGGGTCTCGCTCTGGGAGTAAGTTTAAACTCAATTTGAATCCTGGAAGACTCGTTTTTTTCCCCGTTTGCATATCCTGATAATCCTTCCACTCACTCAAACGACGTTCAATAATGGTCCCAAGTAGACCGGTCGTGTGCCAACTCAAAGTTTCGCTCACTTCGTTCAATGGCAATGGCAGTGCCATCTTCCGAACAATGTTCTTTATTCGAGTGATGCCAAGTTGAAGGACATCGCTGCAGTTGGGTGGTGCGATGGGAGTGCTCTTCTGC
Organism: Pulveroboletus cf. aberrans; assembly: GCA_038094155.1. Classification (NCBI taxonomy): domain Eukaryota; kingdom Fungi; phylum Basidiomycota; class Agaricomycetes; order Boletales; family Boletaceae; genus Pulveroboletus; species Pulveroboletus cf. aberrans. The sequence goes on along the minus strand of JBBPTO010000067.1, from coordinate 15,668 downwards.
TTTTGCCGCAGAGAGAACCTTTGGTCTTAGAGCTTGAACTAGCTCTCGAGGTTTTGTATCACGACAGGGGCGGTGGTCGTGCGTCGATAGGTTGAAGGGTGCATTTTTCAGTATTGTCGACGAGATAGTCGGCGGGGCAGTGAGTAATGGCCTATCTCTTTAGAACCTCCCGCCCTCATGCCACGTGCTTAGCTATGAAAGAATGGTCTCATGGTAACTGATATACCTTGCACGTGGTGGGAATACATTCGTGTTCTGTTATTGTCGGGATCCCCATGGTCGCTATCCGAGCGTCCGCCAGTCGAGTCCTACCTAAAACTGAACTCATGACCCAGAACCCAGAGATATTCAAGGTCACTAGTGATCCTGCATTCTAAATCCAACCGATAATTTTATTTGGGTGACGATCCACCTGACTGCGATGAACCGCTATGGGGAGACAGGCTGGAGTTGCAGATATTCGAGGACACCTAACACCGGTAGCCAGCTACGCGATTGTGACCATCATCCAACTTCATGGTTTACAGCCAGATGTTGACAATCCCGACAGATATATCGAGCGTACGACGGGATGATGGGTCCCTGTCTGATTGCCAACGCAAGCGATCGCAAGAGTTGTCCGGGCTTCGTCGAAGAAAAATAGAATTATGATCGCCCTGACACAAGTGGGATTATGCTATCGTAAGATCAAACTGTAAACGTAAGTTACACCCTGTTCGCGTAGGCGGTTCGATTCGGTTTCCAAAGCGGCCAACACGGTTCGTTTCTGAAATGCGATGAGAACGGTGGAATCGTTGGTGGCACAATGTCATTCCAAGGCAAGCTGTGGCAAGCGCGCATGCCAACTGCGACAGTATCGACCAGCCAATCCTCTTCCACCACTGACGTGTTTATCGGGGATTACAAGCCAACCATTGGCTGTGCAACGGAAACTCCATGGCGAGGCTGCATGGCGAGAGTGAGGCTCCTGGAAGAACAAGGTCCGAGTCAATGATCGATCGGGACTCCATGAAATAGCCTCTTGTTTGCCACGTATTCCGGCGCGAGTTGTTTCTCTATTGCTCTCGCGACAAAAGATCGTCACATTTACATAACACAATGCGCCATGAGTTCACAAGCGATAGCAATTTGCCAACCGGAGCGCCCCAGCCCCGATGCATCCAAAATATTTTGTTGAGTATGCTTCTTCCAACCATAACCGGTGCAGTACAACTTCCGAATACATACACGGATGAACAAGGTAACTACCGTCTTAGACGACCAGACCCCCCTCTCCCCCTTGTCGCACGCTTTCTCTCTCTCTCTTCTTCCCGTGCCCTTGCACTTCGCTGTCTCGGATCGATGACTTCGTAGTCGCGCTCAGCCTTTCTCGTCTCTTCCCCATCGTCTTTCGGGAAGTGGAGGGCATGTCCCATGAACCCTCGATCATCGTCCACTTCCATACCTTCATCTTCTCCTTGAGGCTTGATTTCCGCATCTCCATCCCGGCCTCCATTGCCTTCAACATCGCCACCGGCGTCATCTTCGCTCTCATTCGCGCCCGAAGCTAAAGTCGACGATGCCTGCAGCATGCTTCTGAAACTATTCAACGCCGCAAGCACGTCGCCCTCGTCTTTTCGTTCCTTTCCCTTCTTGCGTAACCCACGGCCCTTGGCATACTTAGCGAGCTCTTCCGCCAAGTACGACTTCTGCGTTTTCGCCTTCTTTCTATCCGTTTCCTCGTCGCTAACTTCACCGCCGTCACGTCGTCGCGTGAGTCTTCGTATCTCTGTTTCCATCTTCTCGATTTCGGAACGACGTGCGTTACTGCGGAACGGTAGGGGGTGGGTCAGCGCCACCAACAAGCGGCCCTGGGACGCTGTGTTCACCTGGTCGATGCCTTGTCCTGTGCATGCTTTTCTCTGATTTTGGTTATGTCTGTATCCTTTCCCTTTGTTTCCCCATCCTTCTGTACACGTTTCTTCAGCCAACGTCACAAATAAAGTTTGGGACCTACCTTCGACGGGCCGATGATCGGCGCGCTCTCCATACCAAGTCCCCGATCTTCTCGGTCGATTGATGATGGGGGTTCCACGATACCGGGCATTGGCATTGGCATGACCCGAGGGTCGTCGATCACTGTAAATATAACGTTAGTCAAGAAGCGCCGCTTCATCACTGAGGAGCGAAGGCACTCACGATCAGGCCGTGCCATACCCTTCTTCCGCGCAACAGGCTCCCCTTCTCCGGTCTCCTCACCATCATCGCCCCCGAAGCTCAATAGTTTCACGTTCCTGAAAACGTTTTTCGATTATAGTCGAAAACAAGCTACGAAAGAAAGTTGCGCTGACTTTTTGGCACCCCTGCGTCGCTCGGTTTCCTCCCGCTCACGTTGTGCGGCTTCACGAGCACGTTGCTGTGCACGTTTTTCAGCGGCTGTGATGCGTGGTATGATATCGGAGAATGGATTATCGATGATGGAAATGGATTTGATTTTTGGCGGGCTGAATGGTGTTGGCTTCAGCCACGTTGAATCGGCAAGGACGGAAGTAGGAAGACAAGGAGACACGTACTACAGCGGTCTTTCATTCTCGCCGAGCTCTTTCGTAGCGTTTCGTTCGGATGTTCAAGCAAGATTGGCACGAACACTCACCCATCTCTCCGATCTTCAGGACGTCTTGGTGACACCACATCAACGGCTAGACCTCTGAATGAAAAGCTCAAAACGTACTATACAGCGTGTCACCCACGACCCTCCCGAACAGCGTATGCTTTCCCTGCAGTTCGTCCGCCCTATCTGACGTATGAAAGAGTCGACGCAGCACCCATCAATTCCCATCCCCAACGACGAAAGCGATAAGAAACCGTACCAAGCGTGATGAAGAACTGCGAGTCGTTCGAGTTCTTCGTCCCGCTGTTCGCCATCGCCACGAGCCCGCGATGAGCGAACCGTAGCCGAGGGTGGATCTCATCTTCGAACGGTTCTGTAAGGGAACGCGAGCAGGTCTATTTCACCATGTACGAGCCTCTCGAAAGACACGGTCACGTACCACCGTAGAACGATTCTCCGCCTGCACCGGTGCCGGTCTTGTCGCCTGTTTGGACGAGGAAACCAGGAACGACTCTGCGTGGCAGCGGAATGTGAGGACCATCGCCTCCGGCATGACGTATTGCATCCAGTTTCATACCTGTGGAAGATGACACCGTCGTAGTACCCTGCCGGTAAACGTGAGGTTAGTTGCGAGTGTGGAACGCGCTACTGCACGCACCTTCGAGTGCGAGTGCTATGAAATTCCGACATGTTTTGGGCGTTTCCTTTGATTGGAACACGACACAATGAGTGACAAGCTGTCATATAGAGGCTCGTGCACACCTTCGACCACAGTTCAATATCAATTTCACCCACGGTAGTGTTGAGAATAACGCGTCCATGAGTTGGTAGAGCCATTGCGGGTGAGAGTCTGAGACTCCGACAACTACTGAGCACTCGCCAAATCCTAGGTAAACTACTAGTAACGTTATGGTTAGGGTTTGTTCGTGACGCATGAGTCACCGTAAAAAGTGTCGCTTCAAAGCTGTACCGTATGTGGTCGCCGAGGTGTGATTAAAATGCCACTAACGATACAGGCTACGAGGTTACACAACAACATTTACCACTCCACGTTGTCGTCTGCAAGGAGCAATACCTGCTTCATCTAAGGCGGGGCACCTCCACTGACAGCGTATGCGTGTTGTTGTACTCCTGTCCCAGATCTGATACCCATTTCCGAGAACTGTTGCTGTAATGCTCCAACTCCATCATACCCGGATCCTTGTCCATATGACGAAACATGTTCACTCCCACTTCCCGGTCCCCCTCCGTACGAAGGTCCACGACTCTGTGGAGAGTGCGAAGCAGGCCGAGCGGAAGCATGGCTATATGGTGCTGTAGCCACGGCCTGTGCTGGCGAAAACTGCGCATTAACAGGAGTGTCAGTCTGATACCCATATGCACCTTGAGGTTGTGCCGGGGCAGAAGTAGATGTGAAGTAGGATGCTTGAACGGAACTGTTTGGCTGAGACATCGATTGAGGGTGAGAAGTGGTTTGGGTTGGCGAGTCCGACTGGTCATGAAGTTGAACACCTGGCTCTGGGTGGACCGAACCTTGGGATGAGGCGTCGGCTGAACTATCTGTCACCCCGGGGACCGAGAAAAAGTAAACAGATCCAGCGGGATCTTTGCCTCCTTGGGCGTAATACTGTGCCCATGCTTGAACGTTGGGATCCGCGTATGTGGTGTGAGGATCATACGTGTACGGCGGACCAGACTGTTCTGGACCGGATTGACTTTCTCCATAAGGCTGTGCCGCGTGTGGAGTTTCGTTTATTGGAGATTGATATGGTTGCTGCTGCTGTTGGGGTTGAGGTTGGAGCTGTGCTTGGGGCGGAAGCTGTGCTTGAAGCTGGGGCTGCACCTGTGGCTGGGGTTGTTGCTGGGGCTGAAGATGTGACTGGGGTAGTTGCTGGGGATATGGAGATCGTGCAGGCTGGGGGATAGGCCCGCCGTACGGTTGAGTAGCCCCAGGGGCATGTCCTTGTGCAGCACCATACCCAGCGTCAGCATGCGGATGTGGCAACGAGCTCTCTGGGTAGCCAGGCTGGCCGGGATACCCGTACACAGACTGTTGATGAGGAGGTTGCTGGTCAAAGCCGGGTGTACCAGTAGGGTAACCATATGGGGGTTGAGGGCCATACTCTTGCCGGCCGTAGGGAACATGTCCATGACTATAGTCTGGACGTGGAGGAACGTCGTACACTGTCTGGATATAGGTCGTTAATTGCGGGAAAGACAGTGACGTACGCACTTCCGGTATGTCTTGCAAGACTGTCTTCCATCATCCGGTCGAAAATAACTCGTGCCTTGACGAAACTTTCGTTCATAGAAACAAGGTCGGCTAAAGAGAGGCCTTCAACGTATCTCCGAGGGAAAATCAGGGGATCGCACCTCGTTTTTGACTATATTTGTCGATCAGTTTGACGATCTTCGGTCGAAGAGCCATGAAAATACGATATAATTCCTGCCAAGACGGTTTAACGTTACAGTGTATGAGGACCAGGATTCCCTAACCTGAATTTCTTCATTATCTGCAAGATTTTCCCCTGAAGCCTCTATAGAGCGAAGCATTGTCAACAATCTGTCGACATTTGCAGCCTGCGTGAATACGGCTGTTTCTTGTTCTGCCTCCCTCGCAAGTTCCGCCGCAGTTGGTTCCGGCAACGGTTCCTTGCAAGATTCGATCAGATAAGAAACGGAACGCAGACAAGGAAAGCAACTAACCACATAATTGACGGGAAATATCCCAGTCCTCCCCTTCAATTGGCCGCGCCACCAATCTTTGTACCCACGATCTACAACCTTGATGACGTCGCCCTTTTCAAACGGGAGTTCTCCCGGTTCCGTGGGCTCAAAGGTAAACAAAGCCTTGACACGGGTGATTATGGGGGTCGACGCAAGAGCTGGCGTAGCGACTGGTTGCAATGGTAGCGATGAGCTGGATGATGTTGCTGCTTTCTGCGAACTCTGCACAGGCGCATAGCCTGATGGATGAGTGGGTCCAGTGGCGCTACCGGTACTAGGACCAGCGCCAGCACCAGCACCAGTGCCCGACCCACTCGCGCTTCCTGAATGCGCAGGGTGTTCGGAATGCCTGGTTCTCCCGCCCTTGTCATGCATGGACATCTCCAGGACACGTTGAAGTTCCTCTTCCTCCCTCCGCCTGGCTTCATCGTCGACAGTAGGGGGAGCAGGCTCATCCGGTGGCTGGAATCTATAATCTTGGGGTATAATTCAGTGACTGGTAGAAAACGAATCGGGGAAAACTCACTCTTTGCTTTCAAACTGTTGTAACACTCTTCCATCACGCCAAGCGAAGGATCTTGTTCGAACTCGGCTGCCCACATGGCGACCAGGTTGAGAGCTCTCTTGCGAACTTTGTCGTGGGTAGTCTTGGGCGGACATATCACATCAGTATCTCTATGACAGGATACTGAAAAAGCGCACTCGATCGGTGATCAGCCTCTCAAGGGCCTGGGTGAACGCGCGTGATGCTAGTTCGCGGTGAAGATCAGCTCCACAATTCTTGGAAAGTGATTCTGCGAGGGAAAGTGAGTAGAGTTGAACATTGGGACTACGGTGTGCGAGGCGTTTGATGACAGAGGCGATGACGTTGCGAGCACTGGAGGAACGGATGTCAGGCGGTGGGTCGGGTTGAGCTAGTGGAGAAAGTACCCTGATTCACCCTCATCCTGTACTTTGTCGCACAAGTTGAGGATGACTTCCCAATTCTCGCTGGTCAAGTTCTCATCCGTAGCTTTGGCTAGTGCGGTACGCGGTCGGTCGTGAAGCTGATCGCGAGTGTGTTGATGACGCACCGACAATGTCATCGTATGGATTTGGCTGGCCGGCTCTGAACATTGCGGGCGCTGCTCAGCACGGTCGTGGAGCGCTGAGGTTGTCGTAGTCGCTGCGTGAGGCAGTGTCGATATGCCGTGATAGGTGCAATCGACACCGCCACCGTGACAGCTCCCGCCAACCACCGCTTCTCTGCTTGCCACTTGTCATCTCTACCATCATGGCCAAGAGTACGTTCGATTTAACGCTCGAATACGTTCATAGTGCTTAGATATCATACAGTTCCGCGAAATTTCCGCCTCCTCGAAGAACTCGAGAAGGGCGAGAAGGGCATTGGTGATGGGTCTTGCTCGTATGGTCTAGAGGATGGCGACGATATCTTGATGAGTAACTGGAATGGAACTATCATCGGCCCTGGCCACGTAAGTACACGTCAAATAAATCGCGATCTGTCATATCACAGACTCATCGTGCCCCTCAGACCGTGCACGAGAATCGCATCTACAGTCTCAAGATACATTGCGGCAAAGACTATCCAGACAAGCCACCCACTGTGCAGTTCTTATCTCGTGTTAATCTTCCTTTCGTCAACCAGACAGACGGCAAGGTTGATCCTGCCAAACTTAACGTTCTCGCCCAGTGGGGGAGGGAGAGTAGCATTGAGACAGTCCTGGTTGGCATACGGAGGTGAGACGTTTCCCCACCTCTCGATTCCGATGCTCAGCATTCCTCATTAGGGAGATGGGATCTTTCAACAATAGAAAGTTACCCCAGCCACCAGAGGGCAGCACATTTTAATAGTATCGTCGCATCAGAGAGGAATATCGATCGGAAGATGGGACCGAAAGTCATGAACAGTTAATCTTCTTCACAAGATGGGTTTCTGCATTAATCCTGCATTCTGTCCCATTTTCTTTTCCAATGAATTCTCATTCGTTTCGCACGTTACCTGATGACCTAACCACAAGTTCTAGGGTAAGTTGTAGAGCATTTTATGGGTTCAGATCTTGAGACACCCATGCGCAAGTTGTATTCTCTGCTTTGATTTATGTCGCACTCAAATTGAGCACCGCATGACAGAAAAGCGATCGTCGAGCCACGTCCCCACTCTCCCTTGGACAAAAAGGGATTTGGATGCAGACGGTCGTTCTGCGCTGTGGTACCCTTTGGAGCTAATGATCCTTTGAGTGTTCCGAACAAAATTTGTCCGAACGGCATACCGGCCACAGCGAAAGCTACGAGACCCCTCTCGGGAACAAAGGACTCCTGACTACTGACCTAGGATGACTGGTGAACGCAATACAGCACTAACACCAACAAAGGACCTTTCAGTCGACTGCCGCTCATCATAAGTCCCCGATGTTGTCAATATCATTTGCAGACGCGCCGGCGGCGATCCATCGACGGCCCAGGCGCTCGAACAAGGCTCACTGGCAATGTGGTGCACGACTTCGACTAGCCGTTTCACCACGATCCTGCTGTCGGTCTTCGGAAACAACAATGGCGCATAAACGGATCAGAGTTCATTTCCGTCAATAAGTGATGGCCAATGTGGATCGACCTACGTCAAAACTTGCCGGCAAGCTAAAGTCTTTCAAAGGGAAGAAGGGCAGCGCTCAAAGCGTCAAGATACTCGCTCATCAATTTAGTTACTAGTAACTTTCCGACCAAACTTTGGTCCATCAAAAAATAAGGAAAAGGTCCATGATACGAAATCGGATGCTAATGTCCATATTGAATGCGACCCATCGATTAGACTTTGGTCTATTGGAAAAGACAAACGAAAGTCCATGCCAAATTGGATGCTGTGTCCGTACACGAAAAATGTTAAAAGCGTAAGGGATATCCATGAATAAACTAGATATCACGGGGAGGTATCAAGAACAGTACACGGAGAAGAGTACTCAGTAGAAGAGAAGGCCGGAATGGGGACGCACGAGGGTGACGACCCCAGGGGAGCAAAGGATGCCTGCGCTTGTTCGAAAGCCGAATTCCTGATTTCGGATGATGTACTGATGCCTCCCTGGCACCGTTTCAAATGAACCACCAGAGTTGCCTGCCGTGTGAATGTCCTGTTGCAGATCGTACAGATGGATTTCACGAGGACGTGTTTTTCTCTTGTGTGTCTTACGAGGCTTGACTTCAGCATCGGTCCTTGAGCCGAGCAACGATCCCAGTGACAGCTATGTCGCTGTGAACCTGACATGACCCCATGCTCACGCTCTAGATGGGCTGCGATATCCTTGACCTTCACGCTTGCATTGCAGGTTGTTCCCTGCACTGTCCACTGACAGATAAATTCTGGATCATCGACGGGCCGGTCATTGAACTTTATCACGTCCTTTTTGTAATGGTGTGGTGAGTCAGAGGTACGCAGTTAAGTTCATTAAAAACTTCATACCCAAGACAATTGTGTTTTATTCCATTGCCGGGGATTGCCTGCAATCGATGCTGCACCAATATGATCTCCGCCTAGGATGCCGGGAAGAGTTTGCCGGAACGAAAGTACCTCGCCGAATGTGCCCTGGCTGATCGGGCATACTTTTCCGGTCCCTTCAGGTCGGTGGCCCTGAGGATTATCGTCGCGAGTAAATTTCGACCCATGACACGAGCAAAGCACCTCCTTGACATCAACGATCAGCATATATCATGTCATATCTAATCCGATGACAGACTTGGGGGTTCTTTGCGACTCCGGTATGGAGTCCATGGGTCTCAGTACCTTTCATGGCCACACTGCATAACCCATTGACACCACTCGCAAACCACTGGCACTGAGCGTCATCGAGGCGAGTCGTGTCCCACGGAAGGTGAGGGTAGGATTCAGGGCATGAGTTGCCGTTGGGCGTACGTGCTGTACGGACAGGGCACGAAAGAAGGGTTCCGCTTACTGAAGCTTGAGCACACGTCTGCCGCGAATGGTGGAGAGTCCGCAGCGGAGCGGACTTTTGATGAAGGATGTCTTGTCTGGTGTATGCAGTTGAAGCACCAAACGATCCCGTGTTGATCTGGTTTGATGACCTAGTTCCGTAGGGAGGGGGACCTTCTGCGTGCGAAGCATCACAGGCCATCCATGCACAATTGCTAGGCCAGAAGCCGTAACTATCAACATTCAAAGAATTTTATTTTTGATGAAAGATAGACTTACAGAGAATATTCGTTATCGAGAGAACATTTGCTGCAAGCATCCATGTCGACGACAAGGTTCTGCTCATGCAAGTCGGACAATGGTGGACTATGCATGAGGTTGGACGATCAAGTTTCGCAGGTTCCTGGGTGATGAAATGAATTGTACCCGGATTGTCTGTTTGAAGACATCATGGAGGGCCTTTATGTGGTATACTTGGTGCCGGTATCATAGAACACCTCGACGGCGGACTGTGCGGACATGAAACGATAACCGCGAGTGAACCGAATGACGACTGTCAGGCAGCTTCCACGGAAAGGCATTGCCGGGCGGTGTGTGCCACCCCGAAGAATTCAATGTAGATTTCCGTCCAAAAAAAGGGGCCTCCGTGGAGAACGGTGGCAATCTCGGTCTAGTTCACCGTAACTTTGCTGTCCCTAACAATACTGTCACACAATAAGCACTGAGTTGTCTGCAACGCTGATAAGGTATGTTAGTGGTATGAATTTTGAAACGAACTATATCCATCTCTGACCCCGAGTCACGCTAGTGCTCGTTGGCCGCCAAGAGATAAGAGCTTTAATGGGAGCTTAAAGATCAAATTAGTCCAGGTTTCCGTGCACGAGCAACCCGTCCTTACGTTTGGACTCACATAAACTTTGCTGCACTTACGTCATGCAGGCAGTCGACCTACATATTCAAATCCAGGTGTTCTCATCCGAGTCATCGGTCAGATAAGTTGAAACAACTCACCGAGGACGCTCAAGCTCGCAATAGTAGTATCTGGGACATATCTGTTCAAAGCGGAACTAGTAAGGGTCCGACTGGAGCTCCCTGGGTATTTCTCCCTCAGCATGAAACACGGGCTTTCCGGGATCGCTTAGGAAGACCAACGCGCGGATTGGGATATCCTATCCTAATCAACGACTATAGTTCCGCTCGAAAAGGCATGTACGTAGTACGGGTCAGCAACTGGTAACCGATGATCCCGCTTGATTCTTTTGAAATACGAAGGTGATCTTGGTATATGGTTCATAGTATCTCCGGGCGGTGACTATAACTGGGATAAGTGAGAGTCGTCGTTCCCAGGAGTGTGAGAATGCCCGAGCCGCATGGAGGAGGGAGAAGATGCAACATTGTGGAGCCTCTTGGCATAAGGTACCAACCATGACGATACCTTCCATTTTCAACCAGATCGATGCTTCCAGAAAATCTCTCAGAAGATCAAGGTACCATCGTTGGCACCAGCTGAGCACAGCGGCAGACGCGCGTGGCCCGATCTTCGGAATTAAGTGTTAATTGGTGTGAACTATGCGCTGGACCAGCCCACCCTTGACACCAGCTTAAAAGGGGATGTTCGATGGTGAAGGTTGTATGCCAGAGTAAAACATGGTTGTTTTTGAGGCCGAGAGGTAGAAGTATGTGACATTGTATACTCGTGCGCGTACCCTCACTGTTTTGAAACCCTGGCAGAGATGTCCCGGCAGCGCCGTGGAAGTGTTCGAAGATGGTTGGACGCTGAACAACAAACAAGGTGTCTGCCTACTTAATCAGCATTCCAGAGTGGTCGAACGGTGAAATGAAAAGGCGCAAGAAGCTGGATTACCTTGAATAGGGCCAATTGTTGAAAGAATGACACACTACTCGAGACCATCAACCAATCATTGATCAGTTCGATGGTGACATCCAGGAGCGCTGTAAGCACTCACGAAAGATACTCGATTTCTTTTTCCAACCGTTCCACGACCGACAAACCCATCAGGTACTCATCTTCCCGTTCATCCGAGTGGTCTAGCACCAACTGCTCCCAGGGCGAAATTTCCGGCCATTTACAGGGGATGTATTGTGTTAGTGGTTTCGAGAAACAATATATGAACCTGAAAATGGTTCATGGCTTCCTCGTGAAGTACTACACTGGGGTCCCACCTGAGTATTGTAATGGCTTCTACCTCGTATGGACCACCACACAAAAGCAAATGTGTGAACACCATCCTCCTTCCAGTGGGGGAGAAAATCTGGAACATCACCCATCAAAAAGAAGGTTTCTGGATCTAGTGCTGTGATGTATAGTTGAAGCTCGTTGTCGTCACCACGTTCGCGCATGGAGGCGTGGGAACTCTTGTGATAAGGAGTTGTTTAGTAGCAAAAAAAACTGGGAGGACTTACGAACTCTTCTGGCCATTCACTTGGTCATTTTGAGGGGTCGGTGGCAGAGATGCTTCACAGCGGCTTCTATACGGCATGCGGCATAAAAATGGCATATATGCAAGTGGGTTTACGATAGTGTTGGAAATGCCACGGGCGAACAGACCAGGCTGCCATACCGGTTAGTGGTACTAACAGCGAGCCCGTGGCCCCAAAGCGAAAGCCAAAAACATGCCCGTTTTATCCGAAGATACATCAATAGAGTCTTGATCTTGAAGGGCAATCCCTGAAACTCATGGTGCTGGATCACCAGACTTCAAGATGCGCAGCACCCCGGTGATGGAGCACAAGGAATGCTCAATCACAAGACGGGCCCGATGGATCACGTAGTTTTCACCGCGGACCGCCTTTCTGGCCTGAGAAAAGAAACAATCGAGTTGTTTTCTCTCGTAATTCTCGAGATATTACAGTTCTGTAGTCGGAGCTCAGGACGAAAGCAATTTAGGGAAATTTCGGTGTTTCGTGATGGCGAGGGAGGAACAGATGTGTGGAGGGTCGACCAAATCTGGGTACTGGTGTGTGGGAAGGCCGGTACGAGGGGGTCACGCGACCTAGGGGTGACAGGCCCGAAGCCGAAGCGCGAGGGCTACGACGAGCGGGGAGGAACAAAAGGACCGAACGACGGAAGACGAGACGGTGGAACAGGCACACAAGGACCAGACCATTGGCAAGCACTGGAATCGTGAGTGGGTGGGAACGCAAAAGCGGGAAGGATAGTCTGTGACTGGCCCCGTCACCAAAATTACATACTCACCAGCGATGTTGCACACCTACTCGTTCGCCAACGGATTACCTGTCTGCGTGCACGAGGCACCTCGCGTCTGGTTCGTATTATGCTACTCACCCTTCTCCATATCTGTCCGTCGTGTGCGACCGAACGTGGACTCGCGCTCAACCTGAAACCTCGAAACGCTGCAGTTGCCATGCGAAGCGGCTTGAGAGAGGCGCATGCCCAAGCTTGTAGTACGTACCAAGAAATGCCTTGCACAACGTCGCACGAATCCACTTCCAGTCGGTGTTCGAAGTCAGTGAAAAACCGAGTCCTCTTTCTCCGACGCGACGTCTCCCTGGCGGCCTCCGATCTGCCCAGGCTTAGATGGCACACCAAGCGCGAAGCCCTCTGTGTCGCGTTTGTGGTTTACTCGTCTCTCGCACCTTGGGTTTTGCACCCTGATCTTGAGTCGCGGCTCCAATATCAGTTGCCTGTATCGCGTGACCATCGGCTCTTTCATCCTTGTCGTCGTGGCTTACCTGCATTTTTCCGTCCTTTCTCAGTCTTGTCGTTGATTGGTTCATAGAAAACCCGTCTCGATTTCAATGGGTGATTCGTTCCTCGCGTCCATCCAACAACCTATCTCGTGCGCATCATCGACATCATCGTATGGGGTTACTAACAGGGCGAGGTTCAAGTGTTTCCACGCGACCCAAGCGCAATGTTGTCGCATAGGTGTATACATCTGTGTCTCTCGGTAGTTATTCGGTGCTGTTTCTTATTCAATCCTTCATTTGTGGTACCGTCAAAATCGACTTGGTCGAAGTGCACGGTTATGATTTATTGATAAAGTATGATACTTATGGTGCATGCCATTTTTCTATCCATATACGCCCTCCAGGGGCGGGTGTCCCCAAATTTCAACGTTCCCTGACGTGGGGCACGCAGAATAGAAGAGGCAAGAGCGAATAAATAAACATATCATAGGAGAATTATAAGCATGCAGGGCGAAGACGGCAAATAAATCGATAGTGGAAGCGTGGGGGGATGCGAGATCAGAAGCGGGCATAAATATGTCAGCCAATCTCTTTCAGCCGAGCTATAATGTATGAAAATGATGCGGATAAAAGTGGCACGCACTTTCCAAACCCACCAGCGGGCTGAACAGGGATACGAAAGTATAAGATATGCGTGAAAATGGCGCAAGAGATGCGAAGGAAAGCGTCCAGCACTCTCTAAATCCGCCTGTGGGGCTCCATACGGATGGTCGTGGCCAGCGACGACAACAAGGGAGGACGAAGGCGCGATGATGTCGACGAATAGTACAGGTGGCTGCCAATAACAGGCATTGAAATGGACGGAAGACGGGAGGCGGAAAGGGGGAAGATCGGAGAGAGGACAAGATTCATGTGTGGCAGGGAGATTACCAAGCGGGAGTAAGCGCTGCGTTGCTCCGTTCGGCATGTTCATGTAAACGCCGAGAGTCCGCTCTGCTGCGCCTGTGACACCTTTTCAGATGTCCCTTCAACGTTTCTTGCCTTGTGAACGTCTTGTTACAAGTCGTGCAGACACACTTCAAGCCTACGTGTCTCTCTTTCGTGTGTCTCAAGAGACTAGATTTAAGCATTTGGCATCTTCTTGTGCAAAGATTCCAACGACAAGCATATCGCTGCGAGTTGCACTTGATCCCATGTTCCAGCTCTAGATGGACTGCAATATCCTTGACTTTGACCTTGTCCCTACAGATTCTCCCCTGTTCTGTCCACTCGCAAGTGAACTCGGGTTCGTCAACAGGATTTCGATTGGGTTGTATTGCATCCTGCTAAGTGGTGCGTTGAGTGCGAAGCTCCACGAAGGGAAAATCGTACATATGAGTACAGGACTTGCTTATATCGATCAGATTTGTCTGTGATGGATTCCGTAGGAATAACCTTGGCCTGGGTGTGGAAAAAAGGAAGATGGAATGACGCTTCGTACGGACTAGGGATAGGCGCGCCCGCATTTCCTTCAGCCTGAACTGACGCATAGTGGGTCGAATAATCATTGGGTAGAATAGCAGAACCATAGCTCGCGGCGAGGGTCTCCTGTATTTGAAGGTTAAGGGTATCGCGCATAGTTTACAACCCAGCAACGAACCTTGGAGCGCTCGGCAACAACAAAGGTCTTACACATAGCATTCGGATGTAGCATGGCCTCGGTTCCTCCAATGACCATGCCACACAACTGATCGCCTTGCAACCGCCGAGATTCGATATGGTTGACCCGTGTTGTATCCCCAGGAGTCGATACCCGAAGCAGGGGAGCAACAGAAGACTGATTTACCGCAGCAAGGTATTCGTTCAGAGGCGGAATAGTTGATCGTCCTTTGGTTGGATGCAGTGGCATTACAGTATGGACCGGATGGTGAATGAGATCAACCGTGTTGAACGCAGCAGGTGCTTGTTCCACACAGGCTGATTGCTGGGGGAAGACGTGTTGCGGATCAAGGTACAGCTGTGATATTTCATGCTCAACCTGTTCAACGCGTGAAAACGGAGCACCGGACGATTCCATGCTAGCCTGATCCATCATTGTAGCTGCATGCGGCAGACGCCGATCCACAGGCCACATGTCACTGGAGGGCAATCGTTGGCTTGTTTCCCAATTACCGGGGACGCCCCTGGGCCAGAAAGTGCAAATATGAAGACCAGTTTTGAAAAGAATCGTAAGTCAAACTTACGGATAAGACCCGTGACTGCCGGTGGCAGCGACCTCGCTTGAAAACCATATATTCTGCCCATCCAAGAACCTCCTATTGACGGGATTCGACATTTCGATGGGGTCGGGCTGGACAATGAGTCGCCAGTGGGCCACTGCTGGGATAGTGCTTTTTTATATCGCAACAGGTCGAATACCAGTTCCAACTAATCGGGCTCATCAGCTGTTATCCCATGCGGCGGGAAGGAGGAAAACACGAGGCATTACACACCCATGTACGGAAGACCCTGGCGGGCCCATTGCATAATGGCACTTTTGGTGCGAGAGAGTGAGGCGGGTGAAAGTTGTAGACTCGGACTCAATGTGATCCCTTGAGAAAAAAAAAGCCTAAGAGTAAGAAAGGACGAACTGGCCCGGATCGCAGAAAGCAGCTTGGATCCCATCACGGGAGCTTCCGATGACGTCGATCGACGCTCGGCGGAAGCACCCTTTCGGGCTCCGACGTCGAAGAGCCCTATATATGCACGAGCCTCCCGCTCGTGCATCTTGCCCTTCTC
>JBBPTO010000066.1:0-63808 GCA_038094155.1 Pulveroboletus cf. aberrans | reverse complement strand
CAAACCAATACATTTACCAACCCCCCTAAATCATCTAACAAACCCTCCACATCATGTGCATACAATTCTAGCACCATCAAGGACTTCAAGAAGACCAAGGCAAAGACAGCCACTTCTTTCAGCACCTCTGGAGCCTCTGCCCCTCTGAAGCAGGATAAAATAAAGAGACAAATGAAGTTTATATAGGCATAGAGGATATCTAGGTCAGGCATGTGGTGGTCCAGCCAGAGGTGATTACAGTGGAAGTGGGTTCTATAGTACTGGGAGTGAGAGATGAGGGGGAAAAATGCTATCTACAAGGGTTGAAGAAGTGGTAATCTGAGAGGAAGATAAGAACATTTTATTTTTCTGTGATTGTGTTTCTGAGAGAGTGGGTGAAGAAAAGACAGTGGGTGTTACACTTGCCTTGGGTAAAGGACAAGTGCAACCCTTAGGGTGGGTCTAGGATGAAGGGTTCAAAGAGAACAGGGCAAGCTGCTTTATGAGGACAAGGGGCAAGGATTCAAGATAAACAAGGCATTCTCCTTGCTCTGTCTCAACAATTAAACATTGAAGAGAACTGATGGCTCAGCAATCTAATGTTATCAAGAGACAAGGGGTTCACTGAACAGTGTAGCCTCAAAAGCACTACAAAGTCTTGAAGAGTCAAGAGGTTCCTGATGAGGAACTGAGGATAAGGGGTGGAGCAAAGACCCAGTGTATTGAGGTACACAAAGGGGAGATCTAGCTTGGGAAATACATGGTGAGATGAATACAGTATATATCTATAGACATAGAGTGAATTCAGGGTAGGTAAGGAAGGAGTTAGTGATGAAGCAAGTGGAATCACATAGAATGTGATGGATTGGATTATGAATAATGGTATATGAGTCAACAATGAAAAGAAAAGAATGTTTGAGTTGGGACCGACACCCATGCTTATGTAGAGACATGTGACTAGAAGAAAAAGAAGCTGATTGTAACAGTGGTGTGGAGCTTTTTATATCTATCTAAAGCAGTCTGTGAATGTTTCAAGTTCTGTTCTGGAATTCATGAATCTTCTTTAGCTGAATATCCCTTCCAATGGATCAGGAACATGCAAAAGGATGGCATACTGCAGTGACATAAACTTTTCTCAATTTCATACTCTTTCTCACTCTCTACAAGGTCCAGTGGTGGTCTAAGGAATTCTTGTCATGAACAGTCTTTTCTTTCTACAGAGATAGAAGAGAAGTGTGGAACATAGTGTGGATCTTCCATGCCTGTGGAAGATGGTGTTGATATGTGATTTGGGACAGTACCTCCATTATTGTGAAGGCCCCTCTTGTTTGGAGGCAAACTTCAGGTTTGTGATGGTGTGACAGAGGTTTTTGGCTTTGAGCCAAACTTTATCTCCTTTTGAGAATGGGGTAAAAGATCATCTGTTTCATGATGCCATGACCTGATGTGCAAGTTTTTGAGGGGCTAGGGCTTCATTCCTCATTGCAGAGAGGGATTTGAGATGAAGGTTGATGGCAGGGAGGTTGGAGTTTGGAAGGATTGTAGGTAGGGCATGGGGTTTGTAGCCCATCATAAGGTAAAATGACAACTTGCTAGTCACAGTGTGGGGACGGTGATTGTGTGCAAATTTTACATGGGTCATTTAGTCCAATCAGAAACCAGGGTTTGTGCCACAGAAGAGTTGAAGGTATATCTCAACTTTCTAATTGACATGTTCAATCTTACCATCTAACTGGAGATGATCAGCAGTGGATTGAGACAGATGGTAGTTCAAGAGACAACCTAGCTCTTTAGCAAAGAAGGAGGTGAACTGTGGGCCTCAATCAGAGATGATCTTTTCATAAAGACCAAACAGAGGAAGACCTTATAGAAAAGGAGGGTTGTTATGCCCTTAGCAGTGATGGATTTTTTGGTGGGGCAAGGAATTACACTCTTAGTAACCCTGTGGTCGCCCACAACCAACAGAAAATCAAAGCCAGAGGAAGAGGGGAGATCTGTGATCAGATTGCATGAGATGTGTTGGAATGGGCAAGTGCACAAGGATTTAATTGATGTTAGTGGGGAAATGGTGGGGTGATTGTTTGCCTTATTCTGTTGGCAAATGGTGCAGCCTTCAATGTATTTTCAGATAAATTGGACCAGTCCATGCCACGAGGTCTCTGTGGGGACAATTTATCAGGTATTCAGATAGCTGAAATGCCTGGTGATCTCATAATTGTGGCAACAGGTGAGGATTTCATGGTGAAGGTCATCAGAGGGGAGAACACAGATATGTCCTTTGTAGAACAGGACTCCATTAGTATATGACCAATTGGAGAGATGAAAGTAGAAGGTGGGAAGTGTCATAGTCCTTCATCACATGAAAAAGTCTAGTATAAAGACTGTGGTAATCAAGAAACCTGTCCCATACTTGACAATTCTATCTGGTAACCTATCATTAAGCCATTTTTCTGCCTTTTTCTGGCCCCAATTGCACCCACCTAACACCATATGATTGATTTGAATTCCTTACAACCATATAATCTCCTTCAAGTGCAGTTTTAATGCATATAAACAAAATTCAAGTAAGCTTTTTAATGTTTCATAGAAAGAAGAGCACATTGCTTGATTGCTACAGCCTTTATACTAGACTTTTTCATGTGATGAAGGACTATGTTGATAGGGAGGGGTTTTCTAATGATATTAAAAATGGTTTGGGTATACTAAATAGCATTATTGGCTTTGCAAAAGCTAATCAAATACATAGTATATTGAATATAAATAGGGAAAAGTGTCAGTAGGTGACCTTCACAAGACTTTGAAAGTTCAAAAAGCTCATTTTTTCGAAGTCTGAATATAGTAGAGCAGTCTACAACAGTAGAAGCAAGCAGAGTGACCAGCATCAAGCATAGAGAGAATAAAATTCTTCTGGGTAGTAAAGATACCATATATGATAATAGTGATTACAAATAAAGAGGAGTGTGAATATATTTAAACTCAGAAACAATGATTATATGTATATCTTTGTTTGTATGACCAAAGAAAGCCAACTATCATGTCATTTAATGGAGATTATATGCATCAGCACAAAAGTGAAAAAACTGTTGCAATGGTATTGCTGTTTTGTAATGGACATATCTCCAGACCCACCAGACAAAAGACTGTTATGTAGCCAGGGGTTATTACTATATTCGGTCTCATCAATGCTAAGCAAAATTCACATGGGTATAGCCAGTACACTGCATACACTCTACACATAGCCAACATTGCAATGGTTTTTGGAGTCACTGTATGTACTACCTCAATTGATCATTTATATCCATTCAGACCTTTTCTGGGCACAAGAGGATTATCACTGAAAACTGATTCCAAGATCCCATGCAATGGAATACTGCCTTCAGAATACTCAAGCGCCTGGGTGTTGAAGGGATAAGTGGGAATGAAACAGACACCCTGACTGGAGTGCATCTGAAGGTTGTGCAATGTGTCGATGTACTCTGGCTAGACTCTAGTGTGTCCCAACTTTGACACACCATTGAGTTTCATGAGCCATCCTTACAACAAGAGAATATGCACTCACCTATTGTAAATACTGCACTTCACTGCCATTGTGAACCTCATAGAAAGGACACCCAATTGAGGGCTCTGCCTTACCTCCCTTGGAACTGGTATGATGATGTGTGGCTTAAGAGCCTTCCAGTGGGACAGTGTGCAATGCTCGCTCCCCACGCAAAGGTTGAGTTATCTGCCTTGGTAAGCTTGATTGGTGGTATCTGAATACATTCACTGATTAGGTGCCTTACCTTCGCTCAGTGGGCCACCAGGGAGCCACTCAACAGTCCGCTGAGCGGACCACTTGAGGGGCTATGCCTCTGTTGCTGCATCATTGTCAAGATATAGTGCCACTTCTGTTATTTGTAAGGATTTTCTTCATATTTTTAATATTCCCTGCATTATGACCCCAATACAGACTTGGACAATGTAACTGAATCATCTTATATACTTATCCAGACTCGTTGTAAGATCTGTTCCTGCTTCAGTTCCCCAATATGATCTCAAATACAGACTTGTAACTGAAAATGGACAAAATTTCCATATGTAATTAGTTATCATGTATGAATATATTGATAGTGACATAATCTCTAAATGCTGTTGCCAAGTATGTGGAACACGTTGTACAGTATGGTTTCAAAATAAATAAAATAAAATTTCAAATTTTGATTTTTTGATATACGGATAGAAAATATTGTTCGTCGGAGGCGAAATATGATACCGGGTAAGTGCTGGGTATGTTCACAGAATATTTTCTATCCTGTCTGGGGTGTCACTATCTCATCCACCACAACATACATGATATGTACTTGACTATTTTTCCTCTTCTCTCTGCCATTGTTGCAGTTGTTGCAGCCGACCAACTCGTTGATCGTTCGGAGCCTTGCCAGAAGAACTACACCGAATCAACTCCCATGTGCTGTCGCGAATCGCCTGCTAATTTATCAGATCATTTGGCCATAGTGAGATTCGCCAGTCCTTCAAAACTTTGTATATTCCATCCCAACGGCAGTACATGCAGGTCGTCAGGGGATGCCGTACTCGTTTCCGTACGACAATAACAAACCGGCTGGTATGCAATGGCAAGACACTACCCTACCTCCATTGCTGCAAGAAAGTGAGTGGTAACTAGGGGAGTAAAAGAGCAACAGTGATACACCCTCACCATCAGACCGACAAGAAGGAGATAAAATGCGTACGCTTCCAAGAGTATGACCATCCTTCTCCAAGCCGTATCCCTTCGGAGCCTTCCCACTGGGGTGCGCCGCATGCATCAGAGTCTTGCCAGAGCTTCTCCGGCTCAGTTCCCTCATGTTGCCCCCCTCCCTATCGTCCGTACTTGCCCCCGCGCATAACACGCATGGTGAGATTCGCCCGCCTTTCTTAACTTGATATATTCAAGCTAACGACACTGCATACAGACTGTCAAGGGCTGCAAACATGCGAAGCATATCGCGGAGTGCCCAAACTCCCCAGACCGTCCCTATCCCCAATGCTGCAACGGAGTGAGTGATAACCGCGCAAGTGAAATAGGAAGACATTGATGCCCCCTCACTAGGACGTTTGCACACCCTTTCACACGTAGCTTCCCCTCTGTGCACAGCATGCATGCCTAAGACGGAAGATGAAATTTGGGAAGGAGAGGACGTCATTCTTGTGTTTGATCTCACAGCTTGTCATAGCTAAATATCATGTTCAATAACCGACTGGGAACTCTGTGGAACACTGTTAGCAGAGCAGGAGACCTTGTCAGCAAGGTCATATGTACTTTCTGGCACATCGCCACTATACCGTAGTGCATCTCTTGCGCAACTTCTAAATTTACCACAAGATGGGTCTACAAAATGTCGTTCCGTAGAACTCCTCGTAACGGGTGCATGTGCACCTTAGATACGGAAGTTCCACGTCAGTAAAATGGGAAGCGTCTAATTTCGTCTATTTCGGGCTTATTAGGTCCAGTTCGGGAGCTGCTGTAGCAGCCTAGTTAGCTCGGCTAGAAGCGGCTAAGTGGCCTATCGTAGCTCCGCTGATCTCCATCTGAAACCCAAACCAGAGGTGATCAATCGAGATCATTGCTCGACAAGACAATCCGATGCCCCCTCCTGCAGCCCCACATGCACCTCTTGCCCATCGCCTACAGCCAGAGATACGATGACAGCTCTCCCAGTACATCACCCTCCTCGTCAACATCATCCTTTGTGGCATACTCACAATTGTCGCATTGACACCTGAACCCCGCAAGAACCCAGAACCCTACCATATGTCTATCATTTCCAGTGAGGGTTGGCTGATGGAGCTTCTGACTGGACACCCCAAACGAATTCACAACAAACTTGGAATACATGCCAAGCTATTCAAAAAGCTCATCGAGCTCCTCTGCCATGCTGGACATATCAACTCAAGGTTCGTTTCCCTATAAGAGCAACTAGCAATCTTCCTATATACAAGTGTCACTGGACTTCCTGTGCATCATGTAGGAGAGCGGTTCCAGCAGTCAAATGAGACAATATCACAGTGTGTGAATTTCTAATGAACAGGAATACCTGTACTAAATTCTACTAGATACTTCTGCAAAATGGTCATTATATTTTCAACTTCGCCAATCTATCCATTCCTTGTCAAGCTGCCTGGTTATGAACTGCTCTCTCAAAAGATTTGAGGAAACCCCAAGTTGTGGCCATACTTCAAGGACGTGATTGGTGCAATCAATGGTAGCCACATCCTGATCACCCCACCTGCCCATGCTGCCTCTGCATACTGAAACCAAAAAGGTTTCTTGTCACATAATTGTCTATTTACAAGTGACTTCGATCTGCTATCATTTGGCTGAATGGGGCTGTGCAAACCTGCGGTATGTAGTGGTATGTATTCTTTCGTTCATTTCAGAGCCTGATGTGTGGATCTCATGCAGGCCAAACAATGAATGTGAGTTATTTAATCTCAGGCACACATTGACTTGCAATGTCATTGAACGCACATTTGGTGTGCTGAAGAAGCGCTTTTGTATACTCCTCCTTCCACTTCCACTTCCATATAGTCTAGATATTCAAGCTCGCATCCCCACTGCCCTTTGCGCAATCCACAACTTTATCATTCTGAACAACCCTGCTGATGAAGTAATCCTGGATGACGATCTGGTAGATGCTACTGGTTTTAATCCAGACAACATGGTAGATGATCAACCTGAAGCTCTCGGGGAGGGTTCAAATCTGTGTGACAGCATCGCCAGTGTGATGTGGCAGGATTATGTAAACATCAGGCATGCACATGGATTGAGTGTGGATGATGATGACAACAACAACATCATCATGTAATTATTACAAACTACAAATATATGATGCTAGAAAGATGAAGCGCTATCAAAGTACATTGAATTTAGGTCATTGTCCTGTGACTCCATACCTTGTCCAATTGTGGGGTATCCAGAGACATTGCATCTCATTGACTCAGATGAGAAGCCAGTGTTGGATGGTGTCACAAAGCTGGCAATGGCCAGTACCTGGAGTACATTGCGATTTTTTTGAAACCAGGTAATTGCTGTTGCACGACGGACCATGGAATCTGTCAACCATGTGATGGACTGACATAAAATGTCATTCGTTATCATTTCAACCACCATGGTGGATGTGACCATGGGCTCCAACTTGGTATTGCTGTTGATGTGCTTGAGGGCCAGTGCCCTGTATGTATCGATGGAAATAGCAGGTGGAGGAGGGATGGATGGGGGCGGGACAGACAAGACAGGATGGGACATCTCTGCAATGGAAGAGGCTTGAGCATGATAGTTACCTTTCAAGTCCTGCTTGATATCCTGCATACAATCCATAGCCCGGCACACCATGCCTCTCAGGCCGTTTACCACGATTGATTGCATTTCAGATGCATGAGCTGCATGAGAGCACTTTGAGTGCTTGCTGCCAGCGAGGGATGAGGTAACAGAGGACGAGGTGGCAGCACTCCTCCATGCTTTGATGAAACCCTTTCCCTTCAAGGACATGGGTGCTGGTGGCAACGGTGAGTTCTGACATGGTAAAGGGGAAGAGGAAGGGCCTGGATCAGTGGAGTCGGCAATTTCTGAGAAAGGATGTTTTGATTTTTGTGATGGGTGAGATGACTGTGAAGGAGGAGGGGAAGTTATGAGCAAGAAGATGTTACCCATCTCACCCATAACAGACTTGGTTTCAGTCACACCTGTGAGCTGCACGATAGGGTCGGGGGATGTTGCATTGCTCCCAAGATCGAGCAATTGGTTGAGGTTCAAGCTGAACTGAGAGGAAAAGATATCGTCGAATGGACTGTTGCTAAAATGGGTTGACTGGGTGGTGGAGGTGTCCTCCAGAGATTCATCATATTCTAAGTAGTCAAATTCAACTGCTTGACCCGAACTTCCTGTCGCAGAGTCTCCCAGCAATACCTCAGCCTCCTGTGTTTGAAGTCGAGACCCCTCTGAGAATGATTCAAAACTGGCAGCCCCACTCGATCCTCCACAGATGCCATGCATTCTAGAAAAAAACAGCCACCCCAAGTTACAAAATATTGCTAGCTCCTTGGCCTGATCACCAATTAGAATGATAATATGCACATGTGTTGCAATGTACTTCAGTGTCAGGCAGATGTGCCAGATATTGGTCCCAAGCTGCAATCACATCTGGTGATGAGCTATCGACATTTGTGCCCAGAATTTCTGACGAAGCTCCACGCCCTGAGCCTTTGTTGTAGGTATCAATGATGTGATATTTCTTTTTTATCTAGAAATGAATGTCTGTCAGCATATACTCCCAGATGATTCATAATTGTCACTTACTGAATTGAACTTGTTCTGAATGGACTGACCGTTCTGATTGCTTCCAAGGATCTTCACAACAGTATTGAAAACAGACATAGGAAAGCTGGAAGTATGTCCCAGTTTCGGTTTGAGTTTGATGAGCTCATTGAGGACTTGAAGAACTTCTTTCTCCATTCAGTTTTGCCGTTTCTTGGAAGTTGAGGGATGGACGTTTGAGGATTGCATGATTTCAATCGCTTTTATTTCACAGAGAACAACAAAGGAGCAGAGCCCAAAGAGAACACGATACAGGTGTACAACACAAGGGGAGGGGATGGGTTGTGGTGAATGTTGGGCATCCTGGCCTAGTGGGGGATTTGAGACTCCATCCACTGATTGAGATGGCAGAGTGGTGGACGTCTAACACCAGTGCCACAGGAATGGGCCTGGCCTTCTAGCCAAGCTAGCAAGGCAATACAGCCAAGCTAACTAGGCTGCTACAGCAGCTCCCGAACTGGACCTTAAGCTTATTAGTAGGTACCATTAACATAGCTGGCACATAGCTAACAATGCATTCCGTCTTGGAAAAATAACAAGTTTTCAGTAAATACATCAAGAATATTTATTTCACTCTGTAGACAAACCTTACCTCCATGAATAAGTTATATTGATTTATTCAAAACAATAAAGGTGGGTCTGTCATGTTAACAAACTCAATTACATATTTAGAAAAATATGTCAACTTGTGCTTTCCCCATATGTCATGCTAACATATGCCAAATACACATTTTGTGTTTGTACAGTTAGGGACAGCCAAACTCCACCAATTTACTAGCATGTCAGGGCAATTTTTTTAGGCCAGACCATCAACTGGTTCAGACTCAGAACATCAAAATACATTCAAAAGCACATCTCCGAAGTTTTTCCCATGGGTTTTTGAATGAATATTATACACCTTACATAACTATGGGTTGAGCACCATCTTGATTGCCATCATGGCACTCTGAGGCACCTGTCTGTGCTGTCATTGTTTCTGCACAGCCCAATCAACAGCCTTCCCTGAGAGTTCAAGCTGGTATGCACTTAAGAACCAGTATGACCAATTAATAAACCATTGAATTACAGTTGACCATCTCATAGTGCATAATGTCAGGGAGTACCCTCCGTTATGTGTAATGACATGTCATGCAGAACCATATTGTCACACATCGTGTGACTAGTGTGACTGTGACTGTGAAATTGTGCTCGAGCATTGAAGGTATGAAATGACTGAATGAAAGTCATATGTACTGTCAAATATATAACTCCTCCAAGGTTCTCCAACCCACTCCAGACCTGTTCCACTGCAACTCCAAGTCTTCTTCTGCAAACCACAACTCCTAACTCTGGAGTTTCCCAGAGTTGTCTACTACACACAGTAATGTCTTTTTCTCTTCTTTGGACCTTGTACTTCCTATTCTGGACTTTACATCAGAGTTACATCAGAGTTCATCTGCTCTGATTTCCATCACTATTTAGTCAGTCTGCTTTGTCATCCCTCCCGCAGTTGTTCTACCATCACTGTGCAACACTGAGTGTGGGTATCTCTACCCCTCTATAGTGCACAGATCCTGACAGGTTATGAGCCCTGCTGGCACCTGAAAACTTCTCAGTTTAACCCTGAGTGGGCTCGCTTAACTCTGGACAACTCTGGACTACCTTTAACGTTATTCTGACATCTTTTCTTCAGCCCCGCAATGCAACCACCACTTTTGACTGTTCCATTCTCATGGACACTTCAAATTTCCATATTTCGAAACTCCAGATCACCGAGATCCTCCACCACCAAAACCTCCTCAACATTATCCTTGGATCTGACCCAACTCCTACCAACTCTGGTGCTACCTCTGAGATCACACCTTCTGACATCAACACATGGACAGAACATGAAGACCAAGCATTCAGCATCATCCTGGATCACATATCTTATAATCTCCTGCTCCAAATGCAGGAACACACCACTTCTGAGGTGATCTACAATGCCCTCCTTAAACTACATGAGGCCTCAAGCCACATCTCCAAGCCCACTTGTGCATCCTCCGGGATCTCTGGACCCTCTGACATCTCCGCTGGCCACTCTGACACCACACAGCATGCCCAGCTCACAAAATCCTTCTTTGGACAATGCTTTGGAGGAGGAGACATACCCAGAGCTGTCCAAAGCACCTCACTGTGGATCTTCAATAATTCCAAGACCTCTGAGATTTCCACTGACTGCTCCAACACAGCTCAGCTCAAGAAGTCTCACTCCAGGAAATGCCCAGGAGGAGGAGGAGGAGCATTATCTGGACTTGCCTGAAGCACTCCTTCGCAGGCCTCCAATGCCTTCAATGCCATCTCCAGTACATGTCCTACAGGCACCTTTGCACCTGTACTCGAATCCTCTGAGGATTCCACAAACTCTGCTGGCTGCTCTGATGCAGCATGGCATGACTGGCTCACAAAGTCCCACTCTGGACACTGCTCTGGAGGAGGAGGAGGAGAAACATCTGGGGCTGTCCACAGCACTCCCTTGCAAGCCCATCTGGTCTCTCACCATCTGTCATCCCCTGCAGGCACTTCCGAACATGCACTTGCACTCTCTGAGGTCTCCAGTACCTCTGCCAACTGCTTCAAAACAGTATGGCATAACTGGTTTACCAAGCCTCACTCTGAACATCACTCTGGAGGAGGAGGAGGAGGAGAAACATCCAGAGCAGTCCAGAGCACTCCTTCACAACTCTCTGAGGCTGCTCATCCAGTACTTTCAGGTGACTCTAACATCACACCACACTCACATCCTCCATCTCCACTTCACTCTGACTCTGCATGCAGCATCTCTGGCTGCTCCAGCCACTCCACTGATAGCTCCACTGCACAGCAGAATCACTGCACAGAGTCACACTCTGGGCATAGCTCTGGAGAAGGAGGAAGAGGAAGAACATCTGGACCTACCCAGAGTACTCCTCTGCAGGCCTCCAAGGCTGTTCAATTATTACCTTCAGCTGACTCTTATGTCGCCATATAGTCACCAGAGACTCTGCATCTCTCACATTCACATACGTCCAACTCTGGTCCCTACAACTCTGATGCTCCAGATGCCACAACTCTGGAGTGCTCCAACTCCAGCACCAAGTCCTCTCTGCACTCCGGACGCTCCAAGAGCTCTGACTATACTGACCACCAACTGCACTAACTGCTCCAGCAAGCCATCCTGGTGGTGTGAACATCATGAAAGTGCAGGCTGCAATATAAAGGACTGCCATGCCTACAAGAGTTGGAAGCTGACTCTCAAACAGAGGAAGCACACACAAACAACAACTCCAGACCAGAGCCCTGCATCTCCAGAGAGGGCAAACATACTTACTAAAGCTTGTCTCTGTCATCCACACAAGGCAACAAGCTTGGAGCACACCTCTGCAGCTCCGGAGAGGGCTAACCTACTCAGGGAAGCCCCTCACCTCCACTCACACACTCCAGAGCACAATTCCACAACTCCAGAACAGGCCAACTCACAGTCCAAGGTCCCTTCACCCAAGTCTCACACTGCTCATGCTTGCATCATGTACAAGACCACATCTCACATCAAACGCAGCACAGTCATCAACTCCAGTGCCACCTCACACATGGTACCACACTGCAGCACCTTCTATACCTATTCCATTCTTCTCCCACCTCATTCAATCCAACTCGGAGATGGTTCCACAGTACACACCATTGGAACTGGCACTGCACAACTCCGCTCCATGGTCTGAAGCACCACACACCATTTCACTTGAAAACATCCTGCACATCCCAGTGTAAAATAAAACAGCAAAGGACTCTGGAGTGTAGTTCTATGCAAGAAATAGGGATGTGAGTGTATATCTTGACCCAAGGGAATTGCAAAGAGAGGAAAGGAAAAAGAAAGTGGACTGTAGGAAAAGCTCAAAGAATGTCCACAGGACACTGGAAAACTCGAGTCTTGCTTCCCCCCATTTGATAGGGCTAGGAAACCAACTTTACTGGCAGGACTTAAGGGAAACTTGAAGGGAAATGTAGGAAAAAGCTAGGGAATCGGAATTAAAGGCTTAGGAATAGTGGTGGTGGATTGCACACTGTCTAGAAACTAATTTCTAGGTACAAAAGTCTAATCTGGGCATACCTGAACAAAGTACAGTAAAGGAAATATAAAAAGGACAAAAATCTGACCAAACCCGGAGTGTGGGAAAGGGTTCCGAGGCGTGGGAACACTGGGTCCGGTGTGCGGGAACTTGGATCCGGACTATCAGATTAAAAACTGACCTTTGGACTTCAACTAGGTTGACTCAGGTTGGGACAAATGGCAGCAGAATGATCTCGGGTTTGGTAGGAGCGCTGGATAGGGGCTATCGGACCGTGGGAAAACTCCGGATATCACTGTAGGGAACTCTGGTTTCCTACACTGGAGCTTGAATGCTCCAATTATCTCCATCAAAGAGCTGGCTCATGCTGGCCTTCATACCATCTTCCCAACCAGCACCACTGCCTGCTATGTCTGCAATGGTCCCAACACCATCATGCATGGATGGCACTCTGGAGGTCTGTACCTGTCAAAGTATGTGCACTATGGAGGGGCAAAGAGGCCCAGGCTCAGTTGTGCACACTGGTGGCAGGACAACTGAGGGAGTAAGATGAAAAAAATGGACTAAAATAGTGACAGAGATTGAGCATATGAACTCCGATGTAACTCCGATATTATGTCCAAAATAGGAAGTATAGGGTCCGAAAGGAGAAGAGGACCTTACTAAGTGAAAAACCCAACTCCGAGATGCTCTGGAGTGGAGATGGCAGTATTGGCACACATCAACCTCGGAGTGGTGACGATGAACCTTAGAGGAGGTCAGAGGTCAGAGGAGGTACATTTTGACAGTATCACACATCCATCACACTGCTCCAGACTCTGGATGCTCCAGAGCACTGCTACACTGCAAGGTCAACGCCTCCCACAAAGGTTTTCACTTTCACCATCCCTTCTTCTATAGATTCTCACAAGTCTCCGACTCCAGCTCCACTCCCTTAACCTATATGACTGAGGTTCAGTGGGAGGATCTCACATCTGACCACTCATGATCAGCAACACATTTCAGACCAGATGAAAAAGATGGCTCCACCACACCATGCATCCAGAAAGCAGTGGGAGCACCGTCCTCCGATGTCTTCTGGATCTCCAATGATCTCCGGACCTGCACCATCAACTTCTCCTGGCTCTATGCCACTCTCAGCTCCATCATGGCACACACGCAGAAAGCAGTGGGAGCTCTGATCTCCGGTCTTCTCTGGCACTCTGCCATCAAAAACTGCTGGCCCTATGCCATCACCATCTCCTGGCCCCACACCACTGTCATCCTCCAGCTTCCCACCAACACTGCTTCAACTGACACCTTCAGCACCCATGCAACTCCAATCCATGCAAGTGGGAATGTCAAATATATAACTCCTCTGAGGTTCTCTGACCCACTCCAGACCTGTTCCATTGCAACTCCAAGTCTTCTCCTGCAAACCACAACTTCTAACTTCGGAGTTTCTTGGAGTTGTCTACTATAGTAATGTCTTTTCTCTTCTTTGGACCTTGTACTTCCTAATTTATGTTGGAGTTACATCAGAGTTCATGTGCTCTGATTTCCATCACTATTTAGTCAGTTCGCTTTGTCATCACCCTCTCAGTTGTTCTGCCATCATTGTGCAACACTGAGGTTAGTTTTCTAGCTACATCTAGCTCTTCCTTTACTTATATTTGAAGTCTGGGTATCTCTACCCCTCTATAGTGCACACATTTTGACATGTACACAATGATAAAACATAGGATAAGGTCATATAAGATAACTAAACAGTGGTACGAGAGTTTGAATTTTTTTTTCACCCTTCTGGTTGAGAGAAAAAATGATCCAATGTCACCTATTCACAAGACTTGGAATCTGCCATCCTGAGGTGAGCAGAAAGATAATGAAGTTGGTGTTGCATTGCAGAAAGGTCAAAACGATCAGCATTGGCATACTGCAGGGAAAGTTTGTTGACTTCAGCACATATTCTGAGTGCTTGCTGCAGCTTTATTCCAGGTTCAGACTTGGGTTCAGAGTCAGTTTCATCAGTGTGTTCTGTGACAGGTTGACCCTCTTGATGTTTCTCCAGACCTTTCTTCACATCTGCAATGATCTCCTCATCACCACCAGGGTACGGGTATGGAGAATAACCTACTTTCCTGTTTTTGGCCAGATTGAGGAGGTCTTCAAGTGTCAGGCAAGTTCCTCAGATGCACTTTTGCTGGTGGAGGGTGTCAATAGCATCCACCAATTCATGCTCAACATGGGTGAGTTCTGGAAGTGAGAGTTGATTGGAAAGTGGTGTGGGGCCAGGGTGTAAACTGTATGATTTTGGGACTGACTCAGAGTCAATGCTGCTAAGATGGCAAGTTTTGAGGGTCTCAACAGTGGTGGTGGCAGTGTGAACATCATCTTTACATTTGAAGATCTCGTCAAACATGAATTTCCATTGCAGAAAGTTGAATTGATCACCAAGGAGTGCTGACAGCTTTATTTCAGTGTCAGGCAAGGACATTGAGCCATTTGCAAAGGTAGAAATAATTTCCCATGGCCTGGAATCAGTGAGTGGCCCAGGTGTGATGGTGTTATTGACTGCTGGTGTGGCAGTGGCTGATGCAGTCTTGCCCACATCCAAGTCACTGAATTTGCATGTCACACATCAAATCACAATCTAGTAGGCAACTTAAGACTTATGACAACCGAAATGCATGATTTCAACAATTCATGATTGTTTCAGAACTGACATTTGCCCAGGCCTCCTTTGCCATGGTCATGATTTCAAGCAAATTGATATCATAGATGTCATCCTCTCCTGCCTCATCAAGCTCGATCATGTGCTGACAAAATGCATGCCAGTAGTGTGCCTTGAAACAACAAATGATATCAGCATCAAGAGGCTGAATAAATGATGTCATGTTTGGGGCAAACATTTCAAGGCATATGTTTCTTGGCTTGTAGGAGACCAAGTGGCCTGCAAAATTATTAAGCCATAGGTGGACCTTCCAATTCTGGTCATGAAAATTTTTGTCATAGTATTTAATCCATCTGTTCTCAATATTAAAATTGCAAATATGCAGAAAGTAAAAACAACAGCTCCTCTGTCATCCATGCAGTCATGTTATTGCAGTAATAAAAGCCATGTTGCTGTGGAGTTTTGTTTCAAAAACAATGTGGCTGTTTTGACTTTCCAATGTAAAAAATGGGTCACTTTTCAGTTCCAGTTGCATTAACCATAAATCCAACAGTGATACAAGTTTTGTTGGTCTTTTTCCCTGGCATTTTTTGGTTGCAAGGCCACGACTGGGGGCATGCTAATGTTAGCAATTGTTGAGGATATTATCAGCCCAACTCAAACAAACAACATGAAAATTTCTTATGCTCCGTAAAGTCCAGATTCATTAAAATTAAGATTGTCTTCTGGGGGCAATTCTGCATCAACACTCTGGACCCTTTCATGTTCTTTTGCAACAGCTACAGTATCAACAGATCCAGCCTCTCCATACCTATGGAATTCTTTCAAATTCTATCTTTTTTTTTAATTAACAAATTCTGCAATGCAATAATAAAAGTGTGTGAAAACAATGACATAGATTTGACAAAAATTGGTTATCCATCCATGAGATTTGAGCCATTCTTCAACAGGAACATTGAAGGCCACCTCAAATTTTTCATGTTTCACTGCCAACATTGACCCAGTAACATGCTCCCCTTTCTCCTCCATGTGTTTCACCTACTTGAACAGGGCTTCTTCAACATCAGGTCAGGTCACAATGCAGGCTCATTTTGCTGACAAAGCAGCTGGATTGGACTCCAGGCACATCTGATCCTCATCCCACCCTTTCTTGGACAAGTGACAGGAAAGAGTTGATTGATTGAAAATGAGAGCACCTTCTGTTCTCATTGCAAAGTGCTTCACAACTTCATCCTGTCAAAATGTAACCCCGGTACAACTCCGGTACAACTCTGAGGGTACTCTGCCCTCTGTTCGTGCATCCTCTGCTCCATTCACTTTGGAGTTGAATTTATCCATTCCGGGAACACCTCAACACATCGCACTGTAGGAAACTGGAGTTCCCTACAGTGATATCTGGTATTTTCCCGCGGTCCGATAGCCCCTATCCAGCGCTCCCACCAAACCTGAGACCGTCCGCTGCTGTTCATCCCAATCCGAGTCAAGTCAGTTGAAGTCCAAAGGTTAGTTTTGAGTCTGATGTCCGGACCCGAGTTCCCACACACTGGACCCGGTGTTCCTGCGCCTCGGAAACCGTTCCCGCGCTCCGGAATCAGTCGGGTTTTTGCCTTTCTTATGTTTCCTTTACTGTACTTTGTTCGGGAATGCCCGGATTAGACTTTTGTACCTAGGACTTAGTCCCTAGACAGTGTGCAAGTAGCCACCACCATCCAGCATCAGTCCTAAGTCTCTGAGTTCGATTTCCTTCATTTTCCTTCAACTCCAGTCAAGTCCTGTCAACTCCATAGTTGATTCCTTAGCCCTACCAAATGGGGAGGAATCAGACTCTTATTTTCCAGCTCTCTCAGGACATCAGTGAGCCATCCACATTCACCCTCACCCTTTTTATTTCTCTCTTTGCAATCCCCTGGGTCGAGAACTACACTCACACCCTTTTCATTAGCTTAGGAGTTCCACTTCGGAGTTCCTAGGAGTTTTACACCACTCCACTTGCTTCATCAGTGATTCCTTCCTTCATATTCCTTTACATTCTATGCCTGCCCTGAACTTCCTTACATATATAAACCCACGTTGTCGCACCTATGCTCCCCAGTCTAGTCTTACTGTTTCCTACCTTGTATCCTCGTCACTGCTGGAATACATCAGTGTTTCCACTCCACAATACAGGCCCAAGGGCAGCCTTAATACCTTTTTCCTCCTTGTCACTTTAAATGACCCTTAAACAGGAAGTTACCACTGTTAACTTGAAAGTCCTTGTCATCTGTCCTCAATTGTAGGCAGACTCCTTGTCCACTGTTAACTTGGTAGTACCTTGGCCGCCATTAGCTTGGTAGCATCCCTTGTTGCCAAACCTCACTAGTAGGTAGGCTCCTTGAAGACGTCTTGCAATCATCAAGCTCCATTGCCTTCTTGTCCGCAGTTAAAACTGAAGACCCAACGGTTCTATGCCTGCCCCCACCAAGGTCAGCCATAACACACTGGACCACTCCCGTCCATATGTGTCACCCTCATCACGTCACTGTTCTCTCCCACACATGTCCATTTCCACAGGCCACCAACCAGTGCTGCCTCGCCACAATCCAAACAATGCATACCCAACCAATGCATTCCCAAGCTGGCACACAATCATTTAGTGGTCAGAAGTGCCCCCTTTCTCCTTCGGCCCCCAAAATTGCTGCAAATAACAAAAAAATCTGCTTCTTTCACTCACCTGACCAGCAACAAGCTGCATCAGACCTTATTGCAGCCATCATCTACTCCATTTGCACCATCTGCCTTGGCAGACATAGGCATAATGTCATGAAATGCACTGCCACCCACACATGGGATGGCAAACATGATGCCTTTGCTGAATGCATCGGCATCAACATCTTCTCTCGAGCAGACAAACAACAACTCTACATCCACTGGCAATGCAAGCAAGGCTATGTCAACACCCACCACACCCTACATCTGTTTAGGATACAGTTCCAAAATGCATGGAGCCCAGAGATGTCCTTGCACAGGATCCACTTCCCAGCGACCCCATACAAACCTGACACTTGGGATCAAGCACTCCACTTAGCCAATGTTTTCTTTCATTTCATCAACATTCCCATGGGTTTTCATAATGGCTTTCTAGTAGATTTTCCTTCCATAGCAACTACCCAATTCCCACCTAATAAACCATCCATTTCTGTGTACGATAATGAATTTCATAAGATCATACAGAAAGAACTCAACAAAGGACGTTACATAGGCCCTTTTTCTCACTCACTACTACTCTCCCTCATTGGACCTTACCAATCTTCTCCCATATCCATCATCCCCAAATCAGGGTGCCCAGGTAAATTCTGTGTCATTCAAAACTTCTCATTTCCCCTTAACACTTCATCCCACTTTCCAAATCCATCCATTAATTCACATATCACCCCCAAGGCTTTTCCAGCCACTTGGGGCAAATTCTCCATAGTATACCAGCTAATCACACAACTACCACCAGGCTCAGAAGCAGCAACATGCAACATAGCTGAAGCATATCGCACCATATCCCTTCATCCATCACAATGGCCTGCAGCTGTTGTACATGCAGATGACAATACCTTTTATATAGACATGTGCACAGCCTTCGAAGCAGCCCCCTCTGCAGGCACATATGGCCACATAGCAGACACTGGGGCTGAAATCTTCCATTCCACCAGCATTGGCCCACTTGACAAGTGGGTAGATGATCACATATTCTTATGAATCCCCAGATCACAATGTGCTGTCTACAATGAATTCCAAACTGGCTGTGCCCGTCACATTGCCAAAAATGGAGGAATTCGCCAGTCAGGAAGCTGACTCTGGTTTGCAGGTGACACACACTCAGATAACTCAGTCGAAGAGTTCAATGAAAGTTGTGCATGGCCAATACGTGACCTAGCACTTTCATCCCCAAGATCCAAACACGATCTTCAATTCACCTACAACCTATATGACATCAACCGCATCTCTGCCACCCTCAGCATACCCTGGGAAACCTCCAAGGATTAGCCTTTCGCTACCAGCATGATCTACATCAGCTTCCTCTGGAACATCGACACACGTACTGTCTCACTCTCACCAAGCAAACATGATAAATACATCAAGGCGATGTAGGAGACTCAAGCTCCCTACAGTGACATTCCCACTTTCTCCAAGTATTCATCCGTCCTCCGAGTTCCTCCGAAGTCCTCCGCCGCTCCTCCGAGACTCAACAGTCACAGGCCGTCTTCTCGAGTCAGAACTCCGATGTCCAGAGTATTGGACCTTTGTTCCTGCGCCCCGAACGAGTCATCCGTGAGTCAGAGTTGTGTTTCCTTATCGGGTTATTACTCTATTTAGTATCTACATTTGTTCCTTTATGTTTCCTTTTGATTCACAGTCTCGGGAATATCCAGACTCTAAAGTTTGTACATAGAACTTAGTTCTAGGAAGTGAATTACCACCATCTACCATCAGTTCTAAGTCTCCGAAGTCAATTTCCTTCATTTCCCTTCAAGTCCAGTCAAGTCCTGCAACTCCTGTCAACTCCTGACAACTCCATAGTTGATTCCTTAGCCCTACCGAACGGGGAGGAATCAGACTCTTATTTTCCAGCTCTCTCAGGACATCAGTGAGCCATTCATATTCGCCCTCACCCTCTTTATTTCTCTCTTCGCAATCCCCTGGGTTGAGATCTACACTCGCACCCTTTTCATTAGCTTAGGAGTTCCACTTTGGAGTTCCTAGGAGTTTTACACTGAGTCATTCAAAATACCTGGTATATCATGGATTTTGAATGCAATGTATCTATGACATAGATCTAAAAGTTGGTTAGTTGAATTTATGCACTGCAAAGAATCAGATCATGGAACTATTATGGCTGATCTAAATGAGGGCAGGTGTAGAATCTTTTGGAGCTTTGGACTTAACCATGGACAAGAGTGATGGAGCTTGATGACTGCAAGATGTCTATGAGGAGCCTACCTACTAGTGAGGTTCAGTGAGGAAGGGTGCTACCAAGCTAACAGTGGCCAAGGATACTTCTGAGTTAATGGTGGACAAGGAGTTTGCCTACTAACAAGGACAGATGACAAAGAGACTACCAAGTTAATGGTGGACGAGGGGGTTCAGCAGCTTATGGTGGCAAATGATGAGGACTTCCCACTTAAGGGTGGTTCATAGTGATGAGGAATGAGAAGGTATTAAGGCTACCCTTGGGCCTGTATTGTGGAGTGGGAACAATGATGTATTTCAGCAAGGGATGTGAGGAGAAAGGTGTCCAGAGAAAGCTGAAAGGTAAGACTAGACTAAGGTTTACATGTGTGACGATGTGCATTTATATATGTAAAGGAGTTTTGGGTAGGCATGGAATGTAAGGGAATATGGTGGAAGGAATTGCTGACTGAGCAAGTGGGGTGGAATCACATGGAATGCAATGGCAATGGACGATGAGTAATGATATTGTAGTCAGTGATGAAAAGAAAGAAATGTCTGAGTTGGGACTTATACCCATGTGTATGTAAGTGATAAGTAGAGGAAAAAGCATAGTCCAGGATAAATTGTAACAGGAACTCACCTCAAAAGGGTAATCTACAGGTTGTAGGTAGTCTCATGAAGGAAGAAATCCCTGTGAAAGTCAATTGGTGAGCTCTGGGTGCACATGTTGGTGTGCATACATGCTGATTGGGAACATGCTCCTGAAAGAAAATGTATGACTAAGCAAGATAAGCAGTGAATCTTCCCTTAATCTCACCACCATCCATTATGTCCATGCTTGAATTATTGCATGAAACAACATCACCCACACTGGACTTAGCTGCAGTGATCTCAAACAAACAAAGGTAGGACTTGGAGAATTAGACTCAAGTTCAAGTTAGATGTTGATTGTATCTGGTAGACAGCACCAAACCTCAAAGAAGGGAGTGCATTCAACCACTCTTGCATGTGTTACCAAGAGAATTTTCTTGATCATAGATCTAAATCTAAATATGGTGCTTGCTACAGGGTGAATGGTGACTCTGCAAAGAATAAGGTGGTCATTGGACAGCAGCAGTGCTTCTCAGTTGCCTGTTACATACCTCATGGTCTTGATGCCTTTTGTGACATTAGTGAGGCCATCTGTATTCATCTTCTCTTCCAACAGGAATGTGAAGTATGTAAAGCCTGCCCAGTAATGCAGGATATTCTGGCAAAAATGTGAGTGGATATTGATTTGGGGTGCATATATGTGGAATACTAGTAAATTCATGTAGCAATGGCTGGATAAAGTGTTGTTATGGCTGAATTTTCAGTTATCTGCAGATGTATACACCATATTTTGAGACACTTCTGAATAAGAAGATGAATGCAGCAGAACTTGATGGAATTCTCAAGGAAGTGAGTCTTTCCCCTTCTTTAGTCATTCCTTATCATTGATGTCACACATCCTCAGATGAAGAATCTCATCATGCACATCTGATCTGAGGATGGATCTCATTTATGCAAACTTGTTGAACAATATGCTGCCCCAAATCCCAACAAGCAAGTCATCCAGCCTCCAGTTAGTGACACAAAGGCTGGCCATGCATGAATGGGGTTCAACCATCTCCAACTTGCTCAACTTCTATGCCCAGTTAAGTATCTCAAGGATTTTATTGAGGATCCATGCAGGTACATCATTTCTTTGTTATCCACTCTTGTGTTTAGAATGCAAAAGAAATTTGACAACCATTCTGATCCAATCAAGGTTACTGCTAATGTGTGGCCTGCCTATCTCTACCCTGGTGACACCCCTACAACTCAAAGAAGAAGATCAGTGAAGGCTTGTTCTGGGATTATCTCCTTTGAGCAGGTAAGTGATTTTGAACTGAGAGATACATACTGATCACAAAATGACAGGTTATGAAGCATATATTCACATCTCCCTCATCTGCACTCTCTGAGAGAGTGAAGGGAACATGAGTGGGGAATGCAAAACTCTGTTATGAACTGGGTAGATCCAGAACACATCACATATGCTGCCATGAATGTGCATACTATTTTGTTCCTTGATGCTCACTTATAGACTTTAAACAGGCTCATTTCATGATCTCATTGGCTGAAAAGTGGACTGAGCAAGACAGGTTGTTCAATTACATTGATTACTATTACAGGATCATGTGACTCATTCAGGAAACTCAGGACTGACAGTGGGCTGATGGTTTGGTTGCACACTACAACAAGTGAGCTTCACCATTGTTGCCATACTTCTACTTACAGATTCATTACAGACTCTTGTTTGGAAACATGAATGGGGCACAACTAACATACCTCAGACTCTGCTGCATCAGGATGGTATCACAGCAATACCTGCATATCTTCTTTACTTGCAATCCTGGTCTTCTCTCTTGACCTCAAGCTCCTGTTCACTTCCCAACTCCAAACCCATCCACAATGAGAGTGGCTGTTGCAGCTGTGAACTTATTTGATGATGGTGGTTCTCTGACAAACCTTGAGGATGAGAATAATGAACTGCCTGTGAAAAAGAAACATGGTCAGGGCACCAGTTCTGACAAAGGTCCAGGCAGGCAGAGTACCAGGAAAAAATGTCATCATCTTGGAAGGTGCATTCACTGACGGCATGTTAGATTTTGTTGTCATGGTCTCAAGGTTTTGCTGCATCACACACTGCTCCTCGTCATCAGCTCATTCAGTACCCTTTCATCATGGTCTTATCTCATCCAGTGTTTGAAGTCAATTCTCTCCTTACTCATCAAGTTTGCTCTTCAGATTTGCTTTTTTTTCAGTACCATTTCTGTATAGCACTTCTTCATCACTCTGCACCAGTATTCGAATCAGAGTAGGTCTGTATATGGATGCCACCCACTGTAATCTTAGATAAGACAATATCACACATGAAATCATGTTATCATTCATTGTGATTGGTCTAGAATGCCATAATTGGTCATATGGGTGTTTGAAGCACTATCACACCTGTCTCAATATATGTCAGCATATCAAATCCTCTGGGAATGATCAGTTTATGGGGAAATGGTCAGAAGTCAAGTTTTCTTAGTTCACATGATATTCTTGACTCAAATATGATAGTGTTGACATGGGTTATAGCATATACATATGTAGATATGGGCATATATGTATAAGATATGCAAAGTTGATGATGAGAGAGAAGTCAAAAGAAAAAGTTTGGACAAGGACAAAAGGGCAGTAATATTTAAAGTGCCAAATTCCTGTCAAAAATCTGTGGTCTCTGACCTTCCTCATGGCTTCCTCCAATGCACTTGAATTAACTCTGGCATGGAGCAGGGACCCCCAACTCAAAGTTAATGACTCAAGCTCAGACCAGACCAATACTTGTCAGGCCTGTCAGTTGCTATTCTATTTATGATCAAACATACTCTTTAACATCTCTTGCTTTTTTCTTGATGTCCCTATTAACAGGAGAGTATAAGGGTATGTTGAGATTCTGTGAATTGAACACTAGGTCCTGTGCTCCATTAATACAGGCAGACCATAGTGAAGGGACACTATTCATGTTACTAAAAGAATAGGTTGAGACATTAGGTGTGACTCACTGATGAGTCATGCTTAATAGAAGATTAATCAAAGTGTAATCTTATTACACTTCTCAGGAGGATCAACCACATGATAAGCTAGATGCAGCTGTCAAAATTCCATGATCTCTAACATTCCTCTGGACTCCTCTGGCACTCTCAAATGAACTCTGACATGGAGTTAATGAGTTCATCTCAGACCTAACTGATACTCATTAGGCTGGTCAGGTACCATCCCTTACACACTTACATATGTTTTTTGACATACATTACATTATTTTAACATCTCTGTTCCCTTTGATACATTGTCTCACTATTTTCTTGTTTTACCTTGACAGATAGCTACAG
The DNA here is from genome assembly GCA_038094155.1 of Pulveroboletus cf. aberrans. Taxonomy (NCBI): domain Eukaryota; kingdom Fungi; phylum Basidiomycota; class Agaricomycetes; order Boletales; family Boletaceae; genus Pulveroboletus; species Pulveroboletus cf. aberrans. The sequence continues at coordinate 39,901 of JBBPTO010000066.1, read as the reverse complement.
AATCCAACTTATTCTGGTCGGAGTAAGTTGGAGATCACTGGAGGAGGTGTGATCATGCCTCCATCCATAGGTATTTTGTTTATTCTTTGTCCTGTGCACTCTCTCAGTTGTTTTTGCCACTTCTGGGCAGTGGCTGGGGTAAGCCCTATTGTTATTACATTACACTATGTAGCTAATTCATGTAGTGGGCACTTCTACCCTTTACTTAGTTTTGACAGCAGTCTTTATGACTCAGCTATAATGTTATCAGTCTAGAGTTTTCCCAGCTCCACAACTGCTATATTAGGCCAATCCAGATACAACCCCACTTATTTCAAATATGTAGAGCACTGATCCTCTGATGACATTCTGACATCATTGATCTTATTCTAAATACATCACATGCAAGTAAATACAGGTTCCTGGATGTATTTAAAGGTGATAGATGCTGTGATGTAATTAATAATGAGATTTATTTCCCCCCAAGATCAAGCTTCTTAGAAGCTTGATCTCAAGAGGGAAAGTGAATCTATCAAAATATATGGTAAGGGCAGAGATCTCTAATACTATGTACTATTAACACAACTATAGGTAAATATAAATAGAGAGATCTTACCTTAGCCAGATGCCTAAGTGAGCAATTACAACTGAGGTAAGTTAAAGAGATTTAAATAGTGAGAAAGTATGTGTATGCTCTAACTCTAGCAACTTCAGCATGGAGTTAAGTAAGGATAAGCAACATGCATTAGAAATAGTTCAGGATGAGAAAAAAATAGTTCAAGCAAAGAAAATAAGTTGTATAACAAAATTATATGATGTGGGAGACCAAAGGTTCATGCAGTGACATTCCTACTTCCTTCAAGTATTTATAGATTCTCTAAGCTCCTCTGAAGTCCTTCACTGTTCCTCCAAGACTCAATAGTCACAGGCTGTCTTCTTGAGTTGGAACTCTTACCTTTGGAGAACTGGACCTTTGTTCCCATGCTTCAAACGAGTCATCCATGAGTTAGAGTTGTGTTTTCTAATTAGGATATTCCTTTATTTCACATCTATATTTATTCCTTTGTATTTTCTTTCTAATTTATATACAGTCTTGAGAATGCCCGGACTTAAAAGTTTGTACTTAGAACTTAGTTCTAGAGAGAATTACTGCCAGTTACCATCCATTCTAAGCCTCTGAGTTCAAATTCCTTCAAATTCCTTCAAGTCCTGCCAAGTCCTAGTTGATTCCTTAGCTCTACTGAATGGGAAGGAATCAGACTCTTATTTTCCAGCTCTCTCTGGACATTAGTAAGCCATTTATATCCATCTTCACCCTTTTTATTAGCTTAGAAGTTCTGCTTCAGAGTTTCTAGGAGTTTTACAATGATGTGCTAGAAAATTGTGTGACATATCAAAGCAAATTTCCAAAATGAGTAAAGTACAACTCCAAAGTGAATAGAGCAGAGGGTGCACAAAAATGGGCCAGAGCTTCTTTGAAGTTGTACTGAAGTTGTACTGGAGTGACACTTTGGCAGAATCTTGTTATTATTACATCACAGCATCTATTACCTTTAAATACATTCAGAGACTTGTATGTATCTGTATGTGATGTAATTAGAATCAGGTTGATGATGTCAGCATGACATCAGAGGATCTGTTGTGGTGCTTCACATATTTGACATAAGTGGAATTGGATCTAGGTCAATCCAACACAGCAGTTGTAGAGCATAGAAAGCTCTAGATCTATGTCATCATAGGTGAGTCATAAAGATTTCATCTAGATTTGTCACATAGTTGACCTAGAAGTGTAATAAGATTACACTTTCATTAGTCATGACTCATTTGTGAGTGACACATAGTAATAGTTTCTCATTAGGTGTGACTCATCACTGAGTCACACTTAATGCTTGACCTGTTTCTTTAGTAACATGAATAGTGTATTATTAATATGGTCTGCCTGTATTAACAGAGCACAAGACATAGTGTTTGATTTACAGAATCTCAACACTCCTTCTCACTAGAATGTTATGTACTTGAAGAATATGGAATAAGCTTCAAAGCCATGTGTCTTCTTAAAACTTGACATTTCTGGTGAAGATACATACAATCTGTAAATTGATTTGTAGTTTCAAAATTGAATGGTTCAACTTCTTTGAACTCAAATGGTTTCTTGAATGTAGTGATCATCCTTTCTGATGTGTTTTTTTGTGACCTTCCTGTACAAGATTTGAATAGCACTTTGATTGTGCACATATAAAGATATTGGCCTAAGTGAAAAGCCTAGTTCTTCAAACAGAATTCTCATTTAAACCATTTGATTTGCCACTTCTGTCATTCCACAGTATTCTGCTTCAGTCTAACATATTTCTGTCTTCTTGATAGCCATGAGATCATTTCATTTGCTAGGAATATAGCATATTCTATGATGGATCTAGAGATTTCAATATCTCCAGCTCAATTGGTATTGGAGTATGCTATAAGACCATTTTAAGGACCATTTGCAGAGTGTTTTATACATAGTTTCATTGTTGAAGAAACATAGCAAACTATTCAGATTGCCTTCTGCAAGTGTCATTCTAGTGTAACATACCTATGATCTGCCTGTATTAAAAGAGCACAGGACCTAGTGTTCAATTCACAGAATCTCAATACTCTTCCTCACTAGAATGTTACATGCTTGAAAGATATGGAATGAATTTCAAAGCCTTTATGTTTTCTTGAAACTTGATGTTTCCCAGATTTTTGATAAAGATGTCTGTGAATTGTTTTGTAGTTTTAACATAGAATAGTTCAACTTCTTTGACCTTGATAGCTTTCTGGATGTAATGGACATCCTTTCTGACATGTTTTGCGCAATCTTCCTATACAGGATTTGATGCCAAAAACATAGTACCTTGATCATCCACACATAGAGGAATTGACTTGAGTGAAAAGTCCAGTTCTTCAAATAGGATTCTCATCGAGACTATTTGCTTTGCCACTTTGGTTATTCCACAATATTCTGCTCTAGAGGATGAGAGTCTAACATATTTTTGTCACCTTGGAAGCCATGAGATTATTCCATTTGCTAGGAATATAGCATATCCAGTGGTGGATCTTTATGTTTCTACATCTCCAGCCCAATATGTGTCAGAGTATGCTATGAGACCACTTTTAGGACCATTTGCAGAGTATTTGATACATAGTTTCTTTGTTGAAGAAACATAGCAAACTATCCAGATTGCCTTCGGCAGGTGCTCTTCTGTTGGATTTGCAGGGAACTATTGATTACTGCAAATGCAATGTCTGATCTTGTTTCAAGCATTAGAAAAAGAAGTGAGCATATTACAGATTTAAAGAGGCTTTCAATCTTAACACCAGGTTTTTCCTGTGTAGATGGAGTAGGATTATATTCTCAGGGTAAAGGTGTTGAAACTGTTTTACAGTTCTCTTGACCAAAATGCTGGATGAATTTTTTAGCACAGGTTATTTGATCAAGGATAAGATATAATTTGATTCTATCTTTTGTTATCTTCATTAATAAATATTTCTTTGCATCTTCAAGATCTTTGCATTCCCATCTCTTCATGAAATATATTTTTTTCGGACTAGTATTTTGTCATTACCATAAAAAGTGGATTATCAATGTACATCACAATGATGATTAGAATCTTCCCTTTTTTCTTTATATACAGAGTCGTGCAGACAAACCTCTACACAACTCTGGAACTCTGAAGTTGGATTGTCAGACCTTGGCTTCACCTTATGTGGTGCACCCTTGTTTCAAGTCTCAGTAGATGGTCCTGCATTTGTTGGAGGATTGGAGTTGAGTTATCTAGACTTGGAGAAAGCAGAGATATCTGTCAGAATACAACAGAGAGTTGAGCATAAAGCTAAGTTGAGAAGAGGACATTGAGTGCTCTATTCAATATTATGACTGAAGGTATGTACAGTGGATTTGGTACAGTATATATACTATGTAGTGCATCAGATTTGTAATGCAGTCATAAAGGATAAGTGATATGATGCAGAACCACTTAAGACTCTAGACTGCTTTCACTAGTCCAGGGGAGAGAAAATGAGTTGATGCTGTAGATTCTGAGGAAAATACCAAGAGGACAACACTTCTCTCTGGTGGCTGCATCCTTGTTCTTTATATACTACTCTACATGTTTGTATCTATTGTACTCTAATCTAGATGTCCATGAGGATACCATAGAGATTAGATGTGGAAAAGGTATGGTGTAGAAGAATGCAAGATGATACATGAATGGGATAATGGCAGAAGATAATGTTAGGGTCATGGGCAATGCATGAAGGACATAGAAACATTTTGGAGGGGTCTGGAATGCATACCATGATGTACTGTTTGAATGGGAAGGGTTTGATCAATGGAGAGTTTTTAAGATAAAATACAAAGTTCCAGTTGAACTCTCATGCTTCTGGGCTTCAGAGGTTCTGAGATTCTGAGATTCTGAGCTCAAAAGCATCCATTCCAGTGTGTCAAACATTCTAAGTGTGGGTGAAAGTGTTAGAAGGGTAAAAAATGTCAAAAGGGTGTGGAAGTGACTGTAACAATGAGAAATGGAGTGGAGGTCAGGAATCTATGAACCAGAGCTGTGCACTGGTTATGCAGTTTGCTAAAGCTGTGCTGCACAGGGACAGAGAAATGTACAGAGAATGAGATCTAACTCAATAGAGAACAAAGATGTAATGTAAGATGTACATGGAGGTCTGGAGGAACAGAGATGCATAATTGGTGAGTTAACACCAGAGGGATGAGCAGAGTTGATGCTTGGAAGTGTGGAGTTGTTATGAAATGACACTAACCTTGGTGCAGGGTGCTTTGCACCCTGTAAAAGCTCATGGGAATCTTGCTTAGCTTTGCAGAGATCAAATATAGTATTTGATCCTGGCTACAAAATGGTTTCTGGGTCATGTACTTTGGACTGGTGGCTGTGGAGATATGGGCATTTGAAATCAATGATACCATTGAAAGTATTTTTTCACTTTTGAAATGAATAGGGTATTTAGGTATAATTAGTACTTGGTATGGCCTTCTTTGACCCTAAGCACTTCCTGAATCCTTCTAGGCATGTTTTTAATCAGCTTCTGACATCCCTCAACTGGTATATTCTCCAGAGTGGTGTACATGCTCTGCAAGCCTCATTTTATGTAAACTCCAGTATTGGCATATAGTCTCTGATAGTCAAATTTGATAAGAGAAGCATGAAGTGCCTTGTTTCATTGAAGCACAGCTTATTTTGGTCCATATGTGGCTTTATTTAATAGATAGACTTTTGAGATATTTTGTCATATCTGATCTCAACACTGATTCCCATACCTCCAAACTCCCCTTTGATATCCCCTGTGCCATCCCCAACTCTGACATCATCATCTCTGGTCCCCTTCAAAGGACTCTGCCCTATCACTTATTGGACCTCTGATACTGGAACCTCTTTTCCCATTGGACCCATTGTGGTTGGTCCAGATCTTATCTTCTTTTATGATCACTCCATTCTCTAGCCTTGTAAACTCCCCTATGTTACTCCTACATTACATTACATGTCCCTCTGTCTTACATATGTACATCACCCTTCAGCACCCTATGATCTCTGACCATTATTGTACCTTTACATATGGTCTTCCTCATTGCCTGTTCCAGACTCTGATTTGACCTCATAGTATATGAGTACTATAATTTCCCTATGTATTCTCTAGTTTGAATATTGTTATGTTGAGTTCTACTCCTTTAAACTCCATCTAATCCTGACAAAGTTCCCTTCTTTTATATCCTCCTCACTATGTTTCTCCTATCTCTGAAAGACACATATGTTCTGCACCAAGTCCTCACTCCCACAACCCTTAACTCTGTCCTGTTATGCCTTTGTCACCTCTGCATGTCACTCTGCCCCATTTCTGTTGGACCTCTGGTCCATTTATCTTTCTTTCACCTTGGAGTTGACTGTTGCCCCTTGGACCTCTGCTGAATGGAGCCCAGAGAAGTATGGATCATGACAGATTTCTGGAATCTATGAAGCCTTCTGGTTGCATCATGTAAATCCCATCAAGATCTCCAAATAGAAATGCTGTTTTGATGTCTAGTGAAATCATGTAGTGCTGCTAAAGCTAGAAGAAACCTGACTATCTCAAATTGAGTGACAGGTGAAAGGTATCTTCATAGTCCACACCAAATATTTGTGTGAAGCCTATTGCAATGTATCTTGGATTGACATGGCTGGCTGTTCTGAAAGCAAAAAACCTATTCTTCTTTCACTGATTAATGGTCCTTTGGCAAATCCACAAGCTTTTAGACTTTTCTGTTATGTAAATATTTCATTTCATCTTGACACACAGCCTGCCATGCTTTCTGTTGTTTCCATGGTAGCTTGGTGGTGTCTTTGTAGTGCATTGGCACTTTCCAGTCAACAGATTATTCTCTGTTGTAAAAAGAACCCTTAGTCATGAGCAGGCAGGAATTAGATACAAAGGCATGCTGTGTATATTGGCTAGCCCATGAGATTTACAAAATCCTCAATTCCCTGATTGAACAGAATTTGTTAAGACTTGAGGTCCTACTATCAAACTCCAGTTGGAGATTAGAGCTTAAAGGAGGAATAAATGCAACTCTAGATTGAAGTTATGTCAGAGTTAAATGGATGTCTGAAGGGGTGCACTTCAGAGGGGTAAAGGCTTTGTTCAGGACTTATATGTTGCACCATTGCACTGTCATGGCCTTTTTGATTGAAGATAGCAATGGAGAAGGTTGGTGTTATGCTTGCCTCAGATAGAGAATGAGTGCAGCCCCTAAGGAGGGTCTGAGGTCAAGGATTTGAGGAGAGCAGGGCAAGATGTTCTACAAAAATGAAGGTACAAGGGTTCAAGGTGAACAAGGCATTCTCTTTGCTCTGTCTCAATGATTGAATGTTGAAGAGAACTGAGGACTCAGCGATCTAACATCACTGAGGGACAAGGGGTTCATTAAACAGTGCAGCCTCAAGGGCACTATGAAATCTTAGAGTGTCAAGAGTTTTCTGATGAGGGACTAAGGTTGAGAGATGAAGGTGGTGAGGCTAAGACCCAGTGTACTGATTAGTATGTCTGAGACTGCATTGAAGGATTAAAAGTCTCTTGGGGAGCCAGTCATGTTTGCCATCCATTCTGTGGTGTATTATTTATTGTCATCAGATAGGAGGCAATGGGGTGAAACAGGTTGTCTAGGTGCATGTACTGGAATAGGTTGTTCAAAAGTGCCATGTCTGGTGTGAGTGGGGTGAGTGCCAGGAGTGTGGCCAGTGCCATGTTGGCTAGAGAGTGAGCCTCTTGAGCTGTGAGATGATGGCAGTGAGCTTGATGAGGAAGGGATTAGTTGGTGCTGGTGAAAAGGGCAGCACATCTGAGAATGCCTGGGGATGGTACAATGACAGATAGGACAGCCATAGTCCAGGCAGTGACAGTGTGGGTAGTGTCATGAACAGCAATGCCAGGGGTGAGAAGGTCTTCAGCCATGAGAAAGTGGTGTTGGGTCTGTAGGTATCCCTGATAGAGCATATAGAGCAGAGAGATGATATTGAGATGGGAGTTGATGAGCCTTTCAGCCATCAGGCTAAGGTAATATCACTGAGGAGGTTGTGATGGGGGTTGTGGGAAAAGGAGGGGATGGTGACAGAGTCAACAGGATGAGAGGGAGTCACAGCAATGGTAGGTATGACAGGAGCAGGAATAGAAGATGTAACAGTGTTCCTGAATTGGAAATGGTGCCAGACAGGCACATTAGTACCAGAGATGACATGATCAGGTTTCCCATTGAAAGGTGAGGTGGCAGTACAGCCAGGGATAGCCAGAGTGGAAGAGAGTTCTATAGTAGTGGAAACAAGAGACAAGGAAGAAGAAAGGATATCTAAAAGGGTGAAGGACATGGCATTATTTTGTAAGATGGTGTTTGTTTTTTTGTGATGGTGTTTCTGAGAGAGGATGTGAAGGAAAGACAGAGAGGTAGAGTTTTTTATATTTGTCTAAAGTGATCTGTAAATGTTTCAGGTTTCATTCTGAGATTCAAGATTCTTCAGCCAAATATCCCTTCCAATGGATCAGCAACATGTGAAAGGATGGTGTACCACAGTGTAAGGAGCCATTGCCCCTTAGATTCATACCTGGTCTGCCTACAGCTATTTGACTTTCTCTAGGTTGTCTACAGTCTCTCTCAAGCATGCGGTCAATCTGTGTACCATCTGTGTCTTATCCATCATTGATCCAGTTCTGGTCCACCTCTTGTTGTATGTATTCAGTCAATCTGTGTTCAGTTTCTTTTCTTTTCTGTCAAGTACATGCCATCTTCCTCCCATTTGTATAACCAGACATGGTGTGGTGGTAATCATTTTCCTTTTTTTATTGTCAGTGATTTATTTCTGATGATAACAGGATGATGGACACTATCTTTACTTATGAGTACCTTATGTCACAGCTAGACTAGCTGTCAGTCAAAAGTCAAGGGATATGCCCTGACTATAAAATTTGTACCCTTTCAAATGATGAACATCTTTTTTGACTCATTAATTTTCCATCTGAGCTTCTGTGAGACATTCCCCCTTTGTTGTCCTCATTATTCTCATCATCTATCTTGCTCTCAGTCCTTGTCCTTGACTAGATACTATCAACTCAGTGAGCCATCACCACTGGATACACACTGGATATGTACCAGATCTCCCTCAAATGTTCCAGAGAGCGCCTTGATTCTGTCCCCTTCTCACCTTACAACCATTTAGATTCTCTTATGGATGAGTACTGCTTGTATCCTTTTTGATTTATTGTCTGCCTCAGACCAGTCTAGTGGTTGGCACTTCACCCACTTTATCTGTCTTTCAACTGGAGCCCACCACAAGGGATTCCTCCAGGTTGTCAAGAAGGACACTTAGGCCTACTCCTCACTGTTTAGAACTTGAGAGTATTATTTCTGATATCTGTTGTCTCAACCTTTCTTCAGACTTGAATTTCCTGATTCTGGTGATGCTGGACAGGGCTTGTCATCGACAACTTAGTACTCCTATGCCATCCCCCTTTGTTTCTGAGGCATTCATCCACTCTACCCTGGCCCATAATATTGCCTCTTCTCCTAACCATTCACTGACTTTTTCTCCACTTTTGCCCTCAACTTCAGTCTCAGCATCAACTTCCTCTCCCTTGTCTCACCCTTCATCCTCATCTTTGTCTCTCAATTTCCTATTTGATCCTACTTGTTATCCCTCTGTATCCAGAAGCTCATCCAGCTCCTCATCCAAGCCTTCTTTGTCTGACTCATCACCTAGTCTTCCATATATCTCTCTCTGTCATGATGACTTTTCTCATCTTCCAATATCATGTTCAGTTGTTAACCACTTACAGACCCTCAACTGCCTGCTGAATCGGATATCAATGGCCAGTCAAGCTCAACCCTTTTATATGCCTCTTCAAGGTACTCCAAATGAATTCAAGTTTGATGGCAAGATGCTATCTCAGCTCCTCTGGTATCTCAAGGATATTGACCAGACTGGTGATCAGGCAGCTCTTGATAATGCCAGTAAAATAAAGGCTGTGATCTGGTTTGTGGATCTGAATGAAGCTGAGGTTTGGGAAACCATCCAGGAGGCAACCACCAATCCAGCAGATTGGCCCACATTCATCACTGCTGTTAAAAAGTTGTATCCTGGATGTGAGTATTAACCACTTCTGCCACACTGACATTCAGTACTTGGTGGAGGATTATCAAAAGAAACAGATGTATAACCAGGACGACCTGGAAGAGTATACCAGGAAGTTCTGTAAGGTTGTGGCAGCATTGATTGCTAACAATAAGCTCTCTGAAGTGGAACAGAACATGATCTTCCTTGTAGGATTTTCAAGGATGTTACAGGATTGTATCTGACAGTGGTGTAGGAGACCAGAGGTCCCTAAAGTGATATTCCCACTTCCTCTGAGTATTTGTAGATCCTCTAAGCTTCTCTGAAGTCCTTTGATGTTCCTTTGAGACTCATTAATCACAAATCATCCTTTTGAGTCAGAACTCCAACCTCCGGAGGACCAGACCTTTGTTCCTGTGATCCAAACAAGTCATCTGTGAGTTGGAGTTGTGTTTTATAATCGGGTTATTACTCCATTTGGTATCTACATTCGTTCCTTCATGTTTCCTTTCTGATTCACAGTCTTGAGAATGCCCAGACTTAAAAGTTTGTACTTAGAACTTAGTTCTAAAGGAAATTACCACCATCTACCATCAGTTCTAAGTCTCTGAGTTCAATTTCCTTCGTTTCCATTCAACTCCAGTCAACTCCATAGTTGATTCCTTAGCCCTACCAAACAGGAAGGAGTCAGACTCTTATTTTCCAGCTTTCTCTGGATGTCAGTGAGCCATTCTTATTCACCCTCACCCTTTTTCTTTCTATTTTTATAATCTCCTGGGTTGATAACTACAGTCACACCCTTTTTATTAGCTTAGGAGTTCCACTTTGGAGTTCCTAGGAGTTTTACAGTGGTTGGCTATTGTCAAACCAGATCATTATCCAGAGGATCCTTATATGATGAAAGATGTGGTTGCAGCAGCCAAGTTTTTGTTGTACAGATCTGTGCTTTGTTCTACCCTTCACCCTGTCCTTTCCTCAAGGTTATAATTCATCACCAGCTCTGAAAGTGGAGTTGAATGCAGCTATGTGCATCACATGACTGTGTAAATTCTGTGGTGAGCCAGGGTACTTTATCTGGACCTGCACTGTTTGTTTGGAGTATATTAAAACTGGAAAAATAATTTAAGGTCCAGATGGCAGACTCTACTTGCTGGATGGGTTAGAGATTCTACAAGCACTGGGCAGATGGCATCTCAAGAATGCAGTAGACCATATGATGAATGCTTTCTAGTCTACCCAGGCTTCAACATCTGCAGTGGCTAGCACTCACATTGCTACTAGTATCCTGTCTGCCACTTACTCAAATATTCCTACCATCTTAGATGTTAATTCATTTGCCTACATCTTGGCAGAGGATCTAGATTGAGGATCCACACCCATCTCAGCAGTTACTGATTTCCAACCCTACCTAGCATATGCTTGGACTTCATTCCAAGTGGATAAAGCATTTAAGGATAAGGGAAAGAGTGTCCAGTTTGATGGTGTTGAGGCTCCACCATGCAAGTAACCTGTCCCTTGTGTAGCTATGATATCTGAGGAGCTCCTCAGGCATCTGGTTCAGATACTGGGCCTATTAATCCATCCCCATACCAGAACCAGACATTCCCTAACACTCAGTATAAGTATTATTTTCTCTTAGATGATGACTCTGTGCCTTGTCGAGTCCTGGAATGGATGCTGGATTCTAGCATTCCAGTTTCTGTGAAGGAGCTGTTCACTGTCTCACCCAAGTTTCCGAAACAGTTCAGGGATCTCACTATCATGAAGCATACTATCAACCCACACAGGTATATGAATTATCCAGGAAGGATCTGGCAGCAGTTGGTTATGAATACGGTAACTCAATCCTTCATAATAACAATGGTCTTATCATTTCACATCATAACCTCCTGCTATGAGCTATTGATGCCAAAGTAGGGAATTCTGGATGTGCACTTCTTGATGTTCTCAACTCAGGATCTGAGATTGTCACAATGTCAAAATGGATTTGGGAGGAACTCAGACTGCCTATATGGTTGGACCATCTTATGAAGATGTCATCCATGAATACCAATATAAACTCTACCATTACTGTTCTCAAGAATTTCTCCTTGGATTTTGATGCTGTGATGTCATGGTGCAGGTTCAGATCTTGATGAAAGCCAATCTCAACCTGTTACTTGGGGCATCCTTTTCATTGTTTGATGAGTGCTAATATGGAGGATTTCCCTGATGGTATACAGATGATAATGCTGCATGACCTAAATACTGGAAAGCAGTATGTACTGCTGACTCAGTCATGGTATGAGGGCTGCCCACACTACCAAGAATGGTTGCAATGTAACAGCCATCAATCTGTTTTGAAGATGGGTTTTTAGACATAAATGATCTGCATCATGCTTAAGGAGAGTCTGTTCATTCATCTGTTGACAAAATCTGTTCACTATGAAAGGGTAGAGATATGCAAACTCAGTGTTGCAAAGTAGTGGCAGAACAATTGTATTTTACCTATGAAAGGGTAGAGATACCCAAACTACAAACATAAGTAAAAATGAAAGCTAGATGTAGCTAAAGAACTAACCTCAGTGTTGCACAGTAGTGGCAGAACAACTGAGGTAGGAATGATGAAAGCAGACTGACTAAATAGTGATGGAGATCAGAGTGCATGAACTCTGATGTAACTCCAACATAATGTCTGGAATAGGAAATATGAGGTCTGAAGAGGAAAAAGATGTTACTAAGTGTAGTGGACAACTTCAAGTAACTTAAGAGTCAGGAGTTTCACTTTGTAGAAAGAGCCTTGGAGTTGTGGTGAAACAGGTTCAGAGTAAGTTGGAGGACCTTTGAGGAGTTATATATTCAACATCTGTTCCACACATTTCATCTTGCCATTTCATGTGTCTTCCTTCACTTTCTGCTGGACCTATTCCCCCTGTGTTGAATTACTCCTTTCTGTCCACTACGCAATCTGCTGTAAACTTGGATGTTGTTTCTGGATTGTCTTTCATTTATTTCTATGACACAATTTCTCATTCTCAGGTATACAAACCAGTTGAAAAGAAGATCTGGTTGGTCATCACATCAATGGATGAGGAATTTCAGATCACCCAGATCCTTCTGAATGATCCTCTTGTTGGTCTTAAACCTTTGCCTACAATTCCTCCTGACTTCTCTCCTGGATGTTATTTCACTCAGGAATGGGCTGACAAACTAGATTTTGATCTGGTGAACTGGCTTTGGCCAGATAGGATCAAACTCATTTGTTAGTTGATCCAGGACCATGAAGCTGCCTTTGCTTGGATACCAATCAAGCATGGTCACTCTCAAGGCTGTACTCCTCCAGGCTCTGTTTGGTGGAGGTCTGAGGGTTAATGGTCAACTCCAAGGTGAAAGGAAGGTAAATGGACTGAAGGTCTGATGGAGATGGGGTGGAGTGACATGCAGAGGTGACAAAGGCATAGGGAAATGGAGATAAGGGGGTGTGGAGGTGAGGACTTGATGCAGGATGTATGTTTCATACCCTTGCTTACTGTCAGCATCCTCATTTTGAAGATAGGAGAAACATAGTGAGGATAATATAGAAGAAGGGAACTTCATCAGGATTGGACAGTGTTTAGAGGAGTAGAACTTGACATAACACTATTTGAACTAGAGAATACATGAGGGGATTATAGTACTTATATACTATGAGGTCAGATCAGAGTCTGGAACAGAGAATGCAGAAGACCATATATAAAGGTACAATAATGGTTGTAGATAATAGGGTGCCAATGGGTGATTTACATAGGATAGAGAAATGTGGAATGTAATGTAGGAGTAACATAGGGGAGTTCATAGGGCTAGAGAATGGAGTGATCATAAAAGGACATAAGATCCAGTGTAGGAGACCAAAGGTCCCTACAGTGATATTCCTACTTTCTCCAAGGATTCATCCATTCTCTGAAGTCCTCCACCACTCCTTCAAAACTCAACAGTCATGGGCCATCATCTTGAGGCAGAACTACAACCTCTGAAGGACCAGGCCTTTTTTTCCACACTCTGAACGAGTTATGCATGAGTTGGAGTTGTGTTTCACAATCAGGATATTCCTTTATTTGATATCTACATTCATTCCTTCATGTTTTCTTTCTGATTTACAGTCTTGAGAATGCACAGACTTAAAAGTTTGTACATAGAACTTAGTTCTACAGGGAATTACCACATATAACATCAGTCCTAAGTCTCAGAGTTCTATTTCCCTCAACTCCTTTCAACTCCCTTCAACTCCTGCCAAATTCTGTGAACTTCACAGTTGATTCCTTAGCCCTACTGAATGGGGAGGAGTCAGACTCATATTTTCCAGCTCTCTCAGAACATCAGTGAGCCATTCCTATTCACCCTCACTCTTTTTCTTTCACTCTTTGAAATCCCCTGGGTTGAGAACTACACTTGCAACCTTTTTATTAGCTTAGGAGTTCCACTTTGGAGTTCCTAGGAGTTTTACAACTAGAGCCCACTGTGAGGAGATTCAAGAGAGACCTTGAGGGCTCTTTCAGGCTCAGTTCCAGATGAGCAGAGCTCGAAAATTTCATTCCAAATCCTGCTTCTCAGATTGGTCTGCACTGACATAGCCTGTAGCAACTACTTTCAAGATTTTAGGTTTTTCCACAGCATTCTATCAGTGCTCTCACAGCCTCTGAAGGCTAAATTTAAGTAATTCCTTCCTATTCCAGAAGTTCCCATGCCACTCTGGTGTAGGAATGTACACTACAAGGTGTAAGCATGACATAATAGTAGTCAAAGAATGGTCACACCTCATTATGAACAGAGTCATGACTGAGGTGTAGAGTTGCATTGACTCGAAAGTTATCTATGTGATTATATAAGACGGATCTAACCGAACTGTTTGTACTGTAGGTCATAATGGATAAAATGTATCACTCCCCCTCAAACAGAAGGGTGGAGTCCAAGTTCCCGTGCAAAATGTTTAGCTTTAATGCTTAGTAATGCTTTTGTAAGAGTATCTGCCACCATGTCATTGATGGGGCAGTAAAGAAAATAAATAGAACCATCCTTCACTGTGAAACGAATAAAATGACAATGAATGACAATGTGTTTCATATGTGCATGATAACTACCATCCTTGGTCAAAGCAATGGCGGCTTGGTTGTCACCATATAGAGTTGTGGGTTGTGTGAGTGGATGAAATATTTCACCAATGAGGCATCGAAGTCAAAGAGCTGCCTTGGCAGCATGTGTGGCAGCAATGTATTCAGATTCCACTGTGGACAAGATGACAAGTTCTTGTTTCTTCAAACCCCATAGTATCACTCCCCCATCAATAAGGAATGTGAAACTGGTGATAGTGCAATGATCCTGAGTAGCTTCATCTGTGTCCATGTAACCAACAAGGCCTTTCATCTGAGTCTCAAATGTCAGTGGAAAAGACTGTTCCAACTAAGTACCAGTAAATGTGTTTCACTGCTTCCCAATATTCCCAACCTGAATTAGTGTTGAACTGAGATACAAAAGTGGTGGCAAAGGTTATATTCTGGTAGTGAGATGGATCAATGATCCTACAGCCTCATGGTATGGAATGTTGCACATGCGGGTGACTTTAATAGTGAACTTTGGTGACTGAGTAGACATCAGTTGGATATGGGGGTTGAGAGAAATTGAGACAGGTTTGGCTTCAGTGAAATTGTATTTGGGTAGGATTGTGTTGATATATGGTTCTTGGGAAAGGGATATAACATGAGCAGTATGGTTGTGGGACACCTTCATTCCCAGAAGCCAGCTGATTGGGCCCAAATCAGTGATCCAAAAATGGATACCAATCTTCGATTTGAATGCCTTGATGAGGGCAGGTGAGCCCCCAGTTATGGTACAGTCATCAACGTGCAACACCAGAATAAGGGTATGCTCAGTGATGTTTGCCATGAACACACCCCAGTCAGCTTCCATCCACATGAACCCAAGCTCACCAAGAGTTCCCAATAGCTGTTGGTACCACTTCAAGACATCCTGCTTTGACCTGTAGAGAGTGACACAAAGGCATGCGATGAGGTTGTGACCCTATTTGTCAAAACCAGGTGGGAGTTCTATAAAGATGGCTTCATTGTTGAGTTTACCATTGAGGAACACACTGTGGAAATCGAAAACATTGATGTCCCAGTCATTGCATGCTGCTATAGCCAAAATCAGATGAAAGGAGGTGAGTTGGGAGACAGGTGCATAAGTATCATGGTAGTCAATGCCATACTGTTGGGTGAAATCTTGTGTGACTAGATGTGCTTTGTACTTATCTCAATTTCACCAACCACATTCTTCTTGATTTTGAAGACCCACTCGCAGCTTACAATGTTTGTTTGTTCCAGCCACTCGACCACATCCCAGGTATGTGTGTCATTAAGGCTCTTCAACTCAGTGTTGATTGCATCTTTCCACTTGATCCAGTCTAGCCATGTCTTCACTTCATTAATCATTGTTGGTTCAAGGCCTTTCACATCGGTGTTGCTTGCAAGCATTGTGTACACAGCACCTACATCATCAAGTTCTCACATTGATGAGGCTGTGACATCTTCGTTGTCTGCTTGATTCACTATTCTCTCGGAGGTATCTCCAGATTTCATCACAACTCCTGTCCACCAAGCATTTAGCTGAGTACGACTGTGATATGCTGTACTTACATGGTTTCCCAGAGCATCTCCAAGACCGGATTTTCACCTATTGACCATCATCTAATCAGATATTCACCCTGATGAGTCCTATCCTATGTCAGACATTGCTGATGCCACTAATTTCTTTCTAGAAGGTCCTAAGCTCTGGAGGACACTCCATACCACTTCTGAAGATATATCAACAGCTCCCAAGGTCATGATGATTGGACTTCAGCCAGCTCTGACAGACATCCTGCAAGCTCCTGAAGCCATTCAGTCAACTCCTGAAGACACTCCACCAACTCCTGAAGATGCTTCTCTAACTCTGAAAGATATTGTGCCAACTCTCAAAGATGCCCTGCCAACTCCTGAAGAGGTTCCAGTGCTAATCAAGGAAGCTCTGGAGGGGTACCTAGGTGACAGGATCTCGGAGTTCAAGTTTGAGACATACTCAGAGGTAGAGATCCTTTTGAAATACTTGGAGTTGGAACAAGTTCAGTTTGTCATTGTTGAGAAAGCTAACATTTCTTCCCTTCAATCAAGCAAGAATCTCATAGAGCAAGAGATCATTCGGAGCTCCAGAGCTCTGAATCCCATTCTGTGAGAGCCAAAGCCCCCATACATACAGGAAGCATCTCTCATTTCTGCTCACTCAGCTGATCTTTCAAATGGCATTGAAGTTGATCAGATCTCATCTCAAATTGAAGTAGATGTACCTGCACTCCAGATCTGAGTTCCTGCATTTCAAACCGGAGTTTCCATCTCCAGACCCAGTCTTCTGCCTCTTTAACCTTTTCTCATCTGCTTGGTTTGATGTTGCTAAGCCAGTACTTCATCTCTCAGACATTTCAGATTTTCTTGCACATGTTCTTTGGTTTTTGATTATTGAGATCTTAGTTCCTGATTTTCCCATAATTGGATTGTGAGAATTCATACTTGCTTCATTGCCAATGGCATATTTGTCTTCAATCTGTCAAATGTGCCATCAGAATTGTCTCACAGGTATTTTTTCGCCTGACTACTGAAATATTTATGAAATTATGTTTACAATGAAATTTTAGAAGAAAAAGATGCAGGTGCCCTACAGATTCAGTGACCTTCTAAATCGGAGACTGTTTCTCTTGAAAATCAGCCTGGTGCTTGATGATGTGTTTGTTGCAATACATGACTGAATTTGAGTCACATTTTCCCTCACATTTGCCATGAAGTTTTGACTGCCAGAAATTTCATCCAGGAGTGTTGGACTTGGAGTCTGAGGTAATTCTTGGCTTCAAAGTTTGGCCAAATTTTCTTCAAGCTCTTCACCTTCAAGCTCACAGATACTATCACTCTCCAAGTCTGAATCCAAGTCTGAATCCAGTTTAACTTGTTCTTTTGCCTGTAAGTAGTACTCTTCTGTGTCTCATTATTGTCATATCCCATCCCTAATCCTACCCTTACACCTCTGAAACATCTTCAAACCCCCTCATGCTACCTCTGACCCCATACAACCCCCTCCAATCCTTCTCTGATCTCTTCCATACAAGTCCTCATCAGACCTTCAATATCAGACACCTTTCCTCTGTTGGACCCCTTTTGATTGGTCCAGACCTTACCTTCCTTTTATGTTCACTCCATTTCCTAGCCCTATGAACTCTTGTATGTTACTCCTATGTTAAATTTCACATTCCCTTATTCTATGTACATTGCACCTTGGCACTCTATGATCTCTGACCACTTTTGTATCTTTACATATGGTTTTCTCCATTCTCTGTTCCAGGCTCCGATCTGACCTCATAGTATATAAGTACTATAATCACCTTCTGCATTCTTTAGTTCAAATATTATTATGTCAAGTTCTACTCCTCTAAAACTCCATCTGATCCTGACAAAGGTTCCCTTTTCTTCCATATCCTCTTCACTATGTTTCTCCTATCTCTGAATGAGGACTTTGACAGTAGGCAAGGGCATGACACATACATCCTGTGCCAATTCCTCATCCCATAATCTCTTATATCCATCTTGTTATACTTTTGTCACCTCTGCATGTTGCTCTACCCCATCTTTATTGGACCTCTGGTCCTTTTGCCCTCCTTTTGCCTCAGAGTTGACAATTACCCCTTTGATCTCTGTCAAATGGAGCCTGAAGGAGTATGAATCATGACAATTATTTACAATTGACTCCACCAGTGCATTCACAGTCTGATGTGCAGTTGAGATCAACTTTGATGGCAGATGTGGGGCATTCTACTTCATATTTTCTGCTGCTGCCAAAACTGTCTTCAATCTGTATTGGTCTGGCATGAATGCTCCTTCCAGCATGGTGGGACTATCAGGCAGCTCATGTACAGGTGGCAGCCTCCTGGAAATGTTTCTTGCTCATTGTCATAGTAGGGGAGAATGATGTACCAGAATGTTTTTGTTAATGTCAAACTTTTTGTCTCTATAATGCTCATTCCCTCTATATTTCAGACCCTCATCAGCTTGGCACCTTGTCCCCTAGATATGCCACTGCAATTTGGTTACTGCACAGCCACTGTACCAAAGTAGCAGAGGCTAGATGATTTACACCATAAGTCTTTGAGATGAACAAGTTTTCTTGAGTTATAGTGTAGTACTGTAACTGTTCATGAGGTGAGGAGCATGGACTTTCATATGGTATCAGTACTAGTATTTCAGGATCTACTTACATAATCAACTTTCCATCAGTGTAATTGAGTGCATAGAGAATGAATGAGAACAAGGCATGCAGGAATTCCAAGACCACAGGGACTACTCAGAGCATCAAGGTTCCAGTAGTTGCCAATGCCCTGCTTGAATCTTGATAAGCACTTGTGACAGAATCTGTGCACTATGAAGGGGTAGAGATACCCTGACTACAATCATAAGTAAAAGAAAGAGCTAGATGTAGCTAATAACTAACCTCAGTGTTGCACAGTGATGGCAGAACAACTGAGGGAGGAATGACAAAGCGGATTGACTAAAATAGTGACAGAAATCAGAGTGCATGAACTCTGATGTAACTCCAACATAATGTCAGGAATAGGAAATATGAGGTCTGAAGAGGAAAAAGATGTCATGGACAACTTCAAGTAACTCCAGGGTCAGAAGTTGTGCTTTGTAGAAAGAGCCTTGGAGTTGTGGTGAAACAGGTCCAGAGTAAGTTGGAGGACCTCAGAGGAGTTATATATTTGACAACTTGATAATGCTGCATGGACAAGGCATGATACCAGTGATTTATCTGCGCCCATTTTTGGGTCTTCCAGGACAGGAAATGACTGATCACAACCAGTTCCAACATCTGATATATCTGAAACAATGGCAAGTGGCAGAGGTCAAAGAAGAAAACATCCTGGAAATGGAAGAAGAGTGGGTACAGCGAGATCCAAACCAACTGCCCTTCCTTCAACAGTTTGATTGGATCAATCTGCTGGGACAAGTAGAATACTGAGTTCCTCTGACCACAGTCAAGCTCCCCCTTCACCTCCACCTGGACTATATCAGCTTCAGAGTTTGACACAGGGTGGACTACCTGATAATCTGAAGGTGTATTTATTTTCTTACCCCTACATCCACCTGGAGAACATCAATTTCCTGACTTGCAGGCTGGTATATCCAGTCAAACTCCAATGGATTGTGATCAGGTGGATGTTGGAGAACTGAGAAGAGGTCAACAGTTGGGCCTGCAATGAGGAGCCCCTGGTGGATATCTATGAATGAGCTGGTCGGGCATTCCCAGTTCAATCTTATTGCTGAACCTGTCAGATCCAAGCTTACTGTTTTGGGTTCAATGTTGTACAAAGGAATCATTGAAATCTCAGTTGAAATGTACACCTCCTACAATCTCTTTGTTCTAACATGAAGGTAGAAGACAGCAACTGGAGAATTACAGGAGAAGATGAAGAATTCCCAATGCAGGAAATGATGCTCGTCATCATGGACCATTACCTTCACCTTCATTGGCAGTCTCTACCCTCTTTCAAGGGCTTTTTGGACATTCAAAGATGATTGATCTGTGGAACTGATGAAGAACATCAGCAGATCTATCAAATTTTTGCAAATGCAGCCTTTGAAAAGTGTCTTGAAAGAGATTATAGAAGATGATGGTGAAGAAGAGCTGCAATCATGGAGGAAGAAAAATGTAGGTGTCTCAAGATGGTTTAATGACAATTCTCCTTTTTGCACATACATTCCTCCCTCCTGGCCTCTCCCCTCCTGTCTATGTCTTTTTGCATACAATTTTCAACTTCAACGAGCCTTTTAAAAGCTTTCTCAAACTATCTGTTTACTTCCCTCCAGTTTTCTCTATTTCTTATGTCAACTGTTCAGTTCAAAACATCTTGATTCATTCTGGGATAATATCCAATTATATATTGCTAAACTCACCTTTCCTTGCAGAGACTTACTATACCAGTTTTGAAGCATTATCATCGAGACCAATGTCAAAATGATATCGAGTTAAAAAAACATCTGATCCCATGACTCAAACAAGATACAAAGAACTAAGAACAAAGGAACCGAAAATGAGAAGAGATTGAGAACTGAAGTAGCAAAGAAGAAGAAAGACTTGGAGAAGGCAAGACTTAAGCTCAGAGGAGGAATCTGTTGCAGAAGTCGAAGAGCACCTACTCTCTCCACATGATGCAACTCAGGAACCTGAAACATAATGAATCTAACCAAAAATAAACCACATATGGATATAGCAGATCAATTGAGGGAATCAGAAAGATTGTATAACTCTGATCAAAGATCTAATGACAGAAGACCAGACTTTCAAGCTATTTTTGATCACTACATGTTTGATGATGGCTTTGATAAGTAATTTACTAACATTGTTCTTAGCTGAAATTAGTATGGCTCAACTTCCCACTGATCCTACAACTCTTGGAACTGATGGGACACTTTTGAGATGCATTCCTGTTCTAACTGGTGACAACAACTACCTGGAATGGAGAGAGAGGATGAAGAAATTTTCTAAGGCTTACAATCTTTGGGGACTTGCTGAAGGAACATGCATCTGGGTCAGAACTGTTGCAGCAAGCGGAGGAAACTGGTGTTTGCTCGATGACAGAGTCTATGAAATCATTTGCATGTTTGTGGACCCAAACATCACCGCAAGACTTTCAACCTACAATACACACTATATTGTGGGTGGCACTGGAGCAGATGCTAATGACATTGTGAACTACAAAATCCATGATGCCTGGATTGCTCTTCAAAATCTTTATCAAGGATCTGGAATCTCAGCACAGTTCAGCCTTTGAACTGACCTTGACAATGTCAAGATTAGAACAGACAATGTTGAAACATTCACAAAGAACATGAATTGTTTCCAAACTCTCTTCAACAAGCTTGAACTTGCAGGAGATAATCAAGCTGAATCTGCTCGAGACATGTACTGCATGGTTTGACCACTAGAACACCTCAATCACCTTGTGTCAAATCTGACACAATCTATCACTATAGAAAATCTTACCCAAGATCATGTCCATAATGCTGTCCTTGCAGAGATCAATCTCAGAAAAGTGCAAGGTACACAAGGTCCTTCAAAAGGATATGCCAAGGCTGTTGCAGAAACATCAAATTCAACCCCAAACAGAACAAAACCATTCAAGAGAGGGCCACCTCAGCAAAACAGGTGGCAGTCTCAAATCATGGGATGAAGCTCCAGTTGGCACACCCAAGGGAAAAATGGGCCACAATCAAATCAGAAAGGATTCAAACCTGGTGCATCTTGACATCAAGAAAAGAAGCAGCAGAGGTGCTCTGATTACCAAAAACGAAAGAAGAAAATGACAAAGGACAAGGACCTGGTGCAAAGATGGTAAAAGGCTTTATTGGAATGATAGAAGAAGCAGAGTTTGAAGAAGATGCTGAATAGTTCTTCAATGCTAAAGAAGAAGCTGACATTAGAGGCTGTCCTATTCCTCTCAGCACCACCCTCAATGTTGAACAGAATGAAGACACAGGAATGAAAATGGCTGGTGTACCATATCAAGCATGGGATACTCTATATACTGCACCACCAACATTCATTCAACTGGTACCTCCCCCCACTCCATCAATGGTCTAGCTTCCAGAAGAGCCTATGCTCATCAGTAGGCCCTTTCTTATCCTGAAGTGTATTCTCTCATTCTAACCCAATTTTTTGTGGAGACAACCTGCCCAAAGGTAGAGACCCTTCTAATAGAACAGAAGGAGGAGAATAAGCACCTCTACTACACAACAGGAGAAAAGCTAAAAAATGAAAAAGGAAGCAGATTTTATTTCAAGAGGGTTTAACAGATCAAACAGAAAATATAATGTGGGAAGATCAACCTCATTGGTATGCAGATCATCATTGACCTTATGGTTCTTTTGGCTATGGTTATTGCCATTCAAACTTGGATACCCCTAGGTATTACCTGAGAAATGATCATTAGGATCTAGACATAGAAGATCCAACAGATTATGATGTAAACCTTGGAGAGCAATCTACTTATGGTGACTGTTATACTGTGAGAGACAAGAACATGGGAACAAATGGGCTAGTCACACAATGAAAAACATATCTACAATCACGGACTTTCAAGTGGAAGATCACCAGCTTGTGGACAGTGAATGTTCTGATCATCTTTCACCATTTATAGATGACTTCCCCACATTGGCAATAGAACTTGGTATATGAAAACCACTAACAATTCACCTCTGATAGGATATGGACCTGGAATAGTTATCATTCAACAAGATGGTAAACCTCTGGTCACCCTAGAAAAGGTTTGGTACACTCCAAAAGTAAAAGAGTGTCTAATTTATCCTCCAACTCACTCTGAGTGGCTTCAGATGTGAGATTGAGGAAAAGAATCTAAAATTTGGGACAAGTGTGGTAGACTCATGATACAGGCGTCTGCTTTATTACCACAGTCTAAGCTACATTGGTTTCAGTCATCTCAGATCACACCAATAAACCACCAAGCAGCCACACTTGAAGAGACCTCTTCATATAAAATATGGCACCAGGACTTTGGGCACACAAGTGACAATGCTTTGAGACATGGAATCAAAAATCTCACTGGTCTACCTCAGTATGCCATCCCTATATCTTGTCCTCCTTGTGAAGTATGTGCTACGGGCAAAATGTCCAACAGATCCTTTCCAGACTCTTCAAAAAGAGCAACACATACACTTGAACTGGTACACACAAATCTTATAGGTCCTTACCCAGTGGAACCAAGATCAAGAGCAGACTATGTTCTTACTTTTATAGATGATTAATCTGGTTTTGCACTTGTTGCATTTATCAGAGACAAAAGCTCCTGTACAACACTTTCAAAATATTGTTTCTTGGGCTAAAACCTTCACTGGTCAATAGTGGACCTCTGTTTGTTTAGACCAAGGAGGAGAATTCATAGGCATACTTCATGCATTCTTCACTTCAGAACAGGGGTATCACTCACCAAACAATAGCATTTCATACTCCTCAACAAAATGGTTAAGCAGAGAGATTTAACAGAACTGTAATGGAAAAAGCAGAAGCAATGCAACATCATGATGCTTACCACGAGCCTTTTGGCAAGATGCAGTAGAAACAGCGACCTTCATCTATTACAGACAACCAATGCATCATCACAACTAGAAGACCCCTATTGAAATCATCAAAGGTGGCAACAAACCAGATGTTTCTTACTTTCAAGTATTTGGTTGTAAAACATTTGTTTACATCACTCCAGAACAAATAAGAGACAAACTCAGCACAAAAGCTAAAGAAATGACCTTTATGGGTTATATATCAAACACCAAAGGCTGGAAATTTTGGTCAACAACCAGGAGGAGAGTCTTTGATTCTACTCAAGCCATTTTCAATGAATTAGTGTTTTCTCATCATCTCAAGGGCCAAGAAGACAGACTGATTCCAATTCCAGTAGAGACCAAAGAAACAATAGCAAATGATGCCCCTATTGATCAAGAACATAATCTTGAGAAAAGCTGGTACAAACTCAAGATCTGGTAGTGCCACTACCAACACCAACAGTGAACTTCAATCCTGATCAACCACAAGCACCACTAGAAGGCAGTACTAGTGATGGAGACTTCTTAGGAGATCATCCAGACACATCATCTTCCACTTTCTCAAACACATCACCAACTCCCTCTAAGAAAGTCTTTCCTTCTAAAAAGATGGAACCACCACCACCTTCATATCATTCTGTACCTGCCTCTCCTTTCAGACAAGGAAGAAAGTGACCACAATCAAAAGAGGACACAAAGCAAAACAGAAATTACTTCTATAACAAGAAGTAACTGAATCAGACAAATCTGATTCAATAAGAAAAAGACATTGGATGCCACCAAGGCAACCTGAAGATGAATATTATGTGAGATTCAGAGCATGTCCTCATCAATATCATTATACAAGAAGAGAACATGAACAAACCTTCACACCTCCTCAAGAACCTGTTTGAAGATCCACAAGGATAGCCCAAAGAAGGATGCAACCAGATTATGCTTATGGATATCTCACTCCCATAGAGATAGAATGACAGGGAATTAGGGCTTCAATGCAAATCCCTATTCAAGAGGGTGTACAAATTCGGAAGCAAGTTTGAGAACAAGCTCAGGATAAAGAAATGGAAGAACCAGCCAATCAAGAAGGTTTAGAACAACTTTATGAATCAATGTCCAGGTTAGTTGCTCAACATTCAGCCAAACAAGTGTCAAACTTCAGACAAGACAGACAAGTCATATCACAAGGTTGGATAAATGGATCATTGGCAGCAGCAGTGACAAAATCTGCTGAGTGGAAAGTGCCAATGCATTACAAAGACTTTGTCAAGCTATCATAGGAACAACAGGAAGCATGGCAGACTGCATGTAATGATGAAATGAAATCTCTACATGACAGAAAAGTCTGGAAGCTTGTATATTTGCTCAAATACCATCAACCAGTGAAAGGGAGATGGATTTTTGCTATCAGAACAGGCAACTGTGTCAAAGCAAGATACATTGAAAAAGGCCTCACACAAATCTTTCATGTGGACTATGAAGACACCTTTTCACCTGTCACTCAATTTGAGATAGTCAGATTCCTTCTAGGTTTAGCAGGACTACATGTTTGGGAAATATCAACACTAGACATCAAAACAGCATTTCTGTATGAAGATCTTGATGAAGAGATCTACATGACACAACCAGAATGCTTCATAGATTCCAGGGATTCCTCAAAAGTCTGTCTATTAAATAAACCCATATATGAACTAAAACAAGCCATGCTCCAATGGAACAAGGCACTCCATGCTTCTCTTATCAAATTTGGATATCAAAGGCTATATGCTGATACTGGAGTCTACATAAATAAAAAAGGGAAGATTTTGATCGTTATCATCACATATGTTGATGCTGTACTCTTCATGGGTAGTGATAAAACACTAGTCCTCAAAGAAAAAGAATGTTTCATGAAGAGATGGGAATGCAAGAATCTTGGAGATCCAAAGGAATACTTATCCATGAGGATAACAAGAGATGAAATCAGGTAAACTCTTGTCCTTGACCAAATAACCTATGCTGAGAAGGTTACTAAAAGATTTGGCCAAGAGAACTGTAAAACAGTTTCAACACTTCTACCCTCAGGATATAGTCCTATGCCATCAATACAGAGAAAACCTGATCCCAAGATTCAAACCCTCTTTCAATCTGTAATTCTGTTCAAAGTGGTTCCACAAAAGCAAATCAGTTGTATTGATCCAATTACTGACCTGTAAGTTCATGGCAACAGATCATAGTTTGTGTTGTAGGTGAAGAACTGTGTCACCTTTATTAGTTATATAGTAGAACAAGTCGCCATTGTAGTACTTACCCATTGCAATGCTATAAACACCCAGTGTGATGTCCTTCAGAACATGTTTCATTTGAGTGAATATCAGCACTGTGACAGAGTGCCAGCACACATTTTCAATGTGTACCTTGAGTGCATCAGCAAAATAACCCTTAGTTGGACAGAAATGGATGGTACTGGATAGGTTGAACAAGCTTCAGATACTTTCAGCAAGGTACCTAACTGCACAGCTCTTTCCTAGACTGTTAGATAGAATCTTACTTGACTTCCAGTCTGAGTAGACCTGAGAGTAATAGGTGATCATCATGTTGAGATTCTGTAAATCAAACACTAGGTCCTGTGCTCTGTTAATACAGACAGACTGTAGTAATCTTCCACTATTCATGTCACTAAAGAAACAGGTCAAGCATTAAGCAACTCATTAAAGAGTTCAGCTTAATAGCAAATCAATACATGTGCAATCAAAGTACACTTTACAAGGATCAACCACATGATTATCTAGAGGCAGTCTTTATGACTCAGCTGTGATGTCATTGGTCTGAACTGTTCTTAGCTTCACAACTGCTGTGTTGTTTTGACGTGGAATTAGCCCCACTTATTTCAAATATGTGGAGTGGTTTGACAGATCCTCTGATGACATTCTGACATCATTGACCTTATTCTAGATATATTACATACAAGCACATACAGGTTCTTCTATATATTTCAAGGTGATACATAAGTACCATGATGTAATAACAATAAGATTTGTTTCCCCTAAAGATCAAGCTTCTGAGAAGCTCACAAGGGTTGATCTCATCAATCTCAACTTACCCAAACTTGCTCACAAGACCTTTAGTCTCTATCTCACAGAGGATCCTTGGCTCACCTCTCTTTTTGCTGCCCAGCACAAGGGGAGTACCCTTGTATCCTCCTGTTAGATTATGAGCCCTGCCTAGGTGTAGTGAGCAAGCAGGCTTTTATATTTTGAAATATTTCATCATGTCTCCTGCTTCTGCCTCATAAAGAGATGGAGTTCTTGTTTTTGGGTCTTTGATGCGTTTTTCATCCTCATTGCAAGCTTTGGCATTGCTTTGAAACAAGTCTACAGAATTACTGATAGGCTTTATGAGTTCTGATAGAGAGATATCACTCTCCTTTTAATCAACTCCACTGATAATAAACACTGGTCTCTATTCTACACTGCCATTTTCAAGCATAGCTTCTACAGAATGATACTGGAACCATTAGTGAGGGGCTAATCTTTCACCAAGTCCTGAATCTTCAAATCCTGGTTTTGAAAACTCTGAGACTTTAATTAGTCAACAATAAAATCCAGAAACACCTTCTGAATATCTGCAAACATACAGTGGTTCAAATTTCCCAAGCCCCAAAATTCTAATCCTGATCCATTACATCATTTTCGTCATTCTCCTGCCACCTCAATATCTATTCTTGTTCAGATCATACCAAATATCTTAGCAGAGCAAGCACAGACTCTACAATAACAGGCAGAGTTGCTGGGACTGTTGCCTCAAAGTCCTTCAAGACCTGAGTTACCACCTTTGCAACAATATTTTATCCCTGCTATACCTGCTTCAATGCTTGCTTCTAAAGAAGACCTTGTTTGTGGACCTGATTATACAAGGAGATCTCAAAATTTCCTCAGATTGGAAGGTTTCCTAGAAGAGTTCCAGATAAGGTTTATCAACCAGAATCTGGCTGCTCAACAGGGTGCTTCTATCAATACTCCCATATTGATTTCCATTTTTGGGAAAAGCTAACCATATAGTGTATGTGATATTTCATGAAGTTTTGTTCTTTGCTCCTTGCATATTGTGTACTATCTCTTTGAAAAGAGGACAGACCATGTGATTGTAGAAACAACATGCATGCAATAATGCAATTTTTCAGTAAGAAGGTGATAAGCAAGCATGTAATTACATTGCTTGTGCTTTACCCATTAAGGTTCAGATAATTCTTTCTGCTCTACCATTTTCCTGATGGGGATAAGAGGCAGATTAATAGACACAAATCTCTTGACCATGCATATATTCTACAAACACTTTGGAAGTATATTCTTCTCCAGATCAGAATGCCAGTGTTTCACATTGGCATTGTGTTGGTTGCAGATATAGGCAGTAAAAATTTTCACTGCTTTAAGGGTTTGATCTTTGGTGAAAATATGCACCATCTATGCATGTGAGGTACAGTCATCAGAGAAGACAATCACATATTTTGATCAATAATATGATTCTGTCTCAAATGATCTCAAGTCAAAGTGAATCAATTCAAAGGAAGCAATTGACTGCTTCTCACTATGAGGAAATGATCAGTTTGGATGTTTGCCCAGTTGGCAGCCAGGACAGATAGCTAGTGTTTTAGAAATAGAAACATCTGGAAAGTCCTTTAAATTTTTCCTTGTTGCTTGAATGACATATTTTAAGGGATTACCCATTCATTGGTGGATTATCTCATGGTTGGCAGAGACCATAGTTATATTGGAGCCTTTTAACTTTAAGTGAATTGGTTTGACTTTTATCCAGTAAAGTGTATCCAGTCCATCAGAATGGAATTGAATGGTTTGTCTCCCTGAACATTTGTCAAAAATGGTAATCAGGTTTGCCATAGCTTGTACTGTCATGCAAGGGTCTTTCAGTATAGTGCTCATTGAAATAAGTTTGACATTTGCTGTTGGCATGTACAACCAACAATAATTGCACAGGTTGTCCATGAAAATAAAGAATGATTGATCCAACACCTTTAAACTCAGCTCTTCCATTGCAGTTAATGAAAAAGTTGATTGAAAGAATGGTTGATACTCAGCAAAATCAGACATGTCATATGTAATGTGGGATAAAGCTCCTGAGTCAAGGAGCCACATGTCTGATGGCATATCACAATGGGGTTCCCTTTCCCTGTATGCTTTGAGCACTCATCACACACTGAAGAATAACATGTAGTAGAAATGTCCATTTTACTATCTATTACAGGAAATTTTACCTAACTATAATCTGAGGCAGATCCCACACATTAGTTTCTGTGTAGGCAGATGGAAGGGATGGTACTAACCAATTGTCATTGCCATCTGAATTGCTGAGAGAGAAGTTGCTGTCGAGGTACTTGTTAAATTCAATGTCATTGTACAAGTCAATGATTTCTTTTTCATTGACCTGATCCTCCACCTGGCTTTTTACCTCAACATCCATCAGAACCTCTTCAATGGTTGTGATGAACTTGAGAAGTTTAGACACAGGGTCACAGGCATGACTTATATCAGCAAATTATTATTATCTGGACAGAGCTTCAGCATTGCCAGACTGGTCCATGTAAAGTCATGTACAATAACACTAATTCTGTTACATTCTGTATAATTCTGTGAGATAAGCAGATTTCTGTGTATCTCTATAAGATAAAATGTTCTTGCACAGTGGGAATCTGTAGATTTCTGTAGATTTCTATCATACAAGTAGGCATCTTTACTTATTAGGACATATGAGTAGGTCCTGCCCTTGCTCCACCACCATTGTCACTGTAAAGTTATCCAAGCTGCTTTATCACCATGGTCTGGTTGTAATTGTGGTCACAATCACATCCCTTGGTCATGTTGTCCCAGTCACAGCCATCTCCATCATGGCAGTCATCATGGTCATGATCATGGTCATGCTGCCTGCTATGGTGGCCATGTCATCTCAATTGAATCTGTGCCATCATGATCATGGTTGTATGACTGCCATCACTGTTTTTGTCATTGTGGTTACATTGGGATCACAGTTACAACTCCTACACCACAGTGCTGTCATCACATCATTGCAGTCATGCCATCCTGGCATTGATTATGTCATCACCATGCCACCTTGATTATTGTTGCACAGTCATGGTTGCTCCACTTGCTGATTCAGTGTGGTCACTATCATGCCACCATCACCATCACCATTGTTGTCACAATTGTGGTTGTCAAAAATATGATGCCTTCAAGGCCCTCTGACTTACTCTGGACCTGTTTCACTACAACTCTGAGGTTTCTCCTATGAAGTACAACTCCTAACTTCAGAGTTACTTGAATTTGTCTACCACACCTGGTATGATCCTTTTTCTTCTTCAGACCTCATATTTTCTATTCTGGACATTATGTCAGAGTTACATCAGAGTTTATGTGCTCTGGTCTCTGTCACTATTTAGTCAGTCCACTTCCATTATTCCTTCCTTGGTTGTTCTGCCACCACTGTGCAACAGCTGAGTCTGAATATCACTACCCCTTCATAGTGCACAAATACTGTCAGGTTATGAGCCCTGATAGTGCCTAAAAACTTCTCTGTTTAACTCCAAGCACACTTCCTTAATTCTGAACAACTTCAGAGTGACCCTGATAATTAGTCTGTCATTCCTCTTTCACTCTGCAATGCCACACACACAACATTGCTCAACTCTGTTTCTGACATGATGTGGTCAGATAACACTATTACTACTCTCAGCTGTTCCATCCTCATGGGTCCTTCAAATTTCCAAATCTGAAAACTCTGAATTATAGAAACCCTCTGCTGTGAGAATGTCCTCACCATTGTCCTTGGGTCTGACCCAACTCCTATCAGCTCCCATTCTATCTCCAAAACCACCTCTTCTGATCCTGATACCTGAATGGAACATGATGATTTAGCATTCAGCATCATCCTGGACCACATATACAATGATCTGCTGCTCTGAATGCATGAACACATGATATTCAAGGCACTCTGCAATTCCATACTTCAACTCCTTGAGGCCTCCAGCCACACCTCCAATCCTGTACTCACACCCTGCAAAGCCTCTGAGAGCTTCACTGACTCTGCCAGGTGCTCTGATGCAATAGCATGGCATGACCAGCTCACAGAGTCCTACTCTGGACACTGCTTCAAAGGAGAAGGAGAAACATCCAGACCTGCCCAAAGTACCTCTAAACCCATATTCAAATTCTTTGAAGATTTCACCAACTCCACCAATTGCTTTAACATAGTACAGCATAACTGGCTTACCGAATGCCACTCTGGACATTGCTCCAGAGGAGGAGAAGGGAAAACATCTGGACCTGTCCAGAGTACTACTCTGCAAGTCTCTGCGGCTTCCAATCCATCATCTCCAGGTGACTCTAAAATTGCCCCACTGACTTCTCTCTGGAAATCATATGTATGTATTCCATCTCCAGATCACTCCAGCACTGCACACAAAACCCCTGAGTGCTCCGCCCACTCTAGGCATTGCTCCAGTGGAGTGGGTGGATAAACATCTGGACCTCCCCAGAGTACTTCTCTGCAGGCCTCCGAGGCCACTCACTCACCATCTCTGAGTAACTCTGATGTCATCCCATATTCACCAGAGACTCTTTGTCTCTCATATTCACATTCATCCAACTCTGCTTCCTGCTCCTCTGAAGCTTCATGTGTTCCATATTCAAAATACTCCAACTCCACTGACCACTGCAACTGTGCTAACTGCTCCAGCAAGCTGTCCTGGTGGTGTAAACACCATAAAAGTAGAGGCCATGACAAAAAGGACTGCCATGCATAGAAGAGGTGAAAGCTGACTCTTTAACAGAGAAAGCACATACTCGTGCATACCATGGCTTGGACTTGAGCTATGCAACTCTGGAGAGGGCCAACATACTCACCAGAGCATCTCTCCCTTGTTCACTCCAGATCAGAGATCCACAACTCAGGAGAGGAAAAATATACTCACTGAATTCCCTCTCAATTTACATACCACAACAATTCCAAAACACAACTTCACAACTCTGGAGCAGGCCAATGTACACTCTGAGGCACCTCTGCTCCAGTCTCACACTACCTGTGCTTATGTTCATCCAAGATCATGTATGACATCAAACACAGTGCAATTATCAACTCTGGCACCACCCCTCACATGGTACCACACTGCACTGTAAAAATGTTAGAAAGCCTGGAGTGGGTTTCCTAAGCAGTTAGTGTCAGGTGTGAGCAAAAAACTGAACTCAAAAGGAATCAAAGGATCTAGGACAATATTCAAGAGGAAAAGAAAAGAGGTCCACTCAACTGTAGAGCTGGGAAATTGGAGTCCAGACTTCTCCATGATGTTAGGGCTGAAGTCGAACTATAAGAATGATCAATACTTGTAAGACTTGACTTGAATGATGGCAGAAATGATAGGGAATGTGACTTAGAGACTTTAGAAGGTGATTGAGAGTGATTAAATTCGATGTGGACTGAAGTCTGAGTTATAACATTTATAGTCTGGGAATGCCTGAGAGTTTATTCATATTGGGGAGTGTAGGTAAAGCTAGGTAAATTGGTTGGAAAACTATGACAATGAGGGAAAAGAGAGGACAAGACTTGTTACATGACTAAAGGCAGTAAGAGGATTGGCATTGAGATTCTGTGAATCAAACACTAGGTGTTGTGCTCTGTTGATACAGTCAGACCATATTGAAGCTGCACTATTCATGTTAGCAAAGGACATAGCTCAAGACATTAAGTGTGATT
The DNA here is from genome assembly GCA_038094155.1 of Pulveroboletus cf. aberrans. NCBI lineage: Eukaryota > Fungi > Basidiomycota > Agaricomycetes > Boletales > Boletaceae > Pulveroboletus > Pulveroboletus cf. aberrans. The sequence continues at coordinate 7,428 of JBBPTO010000066.1, read as the reverse complement.
CACCAATGAGTCATGCTTAATGGAAGATTAATCAAACTGTAATCCTATTACACTTCTCAAAAGAATCAACCACATAATGATCTAGATGTGGTCTTTATGACTCAGCTATGATGTTATCAATCTAGAGCTTTCCTAGCTTCACAACTGCTGTGTTTGGGTCGATCTAGACACAACCTCACTTATTTCAAATATGTGGAGCAGCATGACTGATCCTCTGATGTCATTCTGACATCATTGACCCTATTTTAGATACATCACATACAAGCACATACAGGTTCCTGGATGTATTTAAAGGCAATAGATGCCATGATGTAATTAATAATGAGATTCATTTCCCCTCAAGATCAAGCTTCTAAGGGGCTCACAAGGGTTGATTTCATCAATCTTGCACTAACCCAAACTTGGTCACAAGAACTTTAGTTTCTATCTTGGTGAGTATCCTTGGCTCATGGCTCCTTTCTCTGCCCTGTGAAACAGGAGTACACTTATATCCTCCTGTTAATTGGATATGGTGGACATCCACCCACTCTCTGAGACTCTACATATAAAAAAAATGAAACCCAGAACTCACCTGACATGCATGGATCCTTTGAATACCAGACAGTCAAACACTAGGGACAGGATGGACAACACTCAGATCTTGAAGGCTGCTTTGGGAATGACTTCATCAGCCTGGAAAGAACTCAGAAACTAGGAAAAAAGAGAGATTGCACCAAAAAAGCATATGATCTCCTACATCCATGGGGGACTTGAATACTGACTGTCTTCAATTAGCACTGCCATGCTGATATAAGGTAAAGTCACAGGTCAGCATCAGTTGTTCACTCAACTGAAGTTGAAGTTCAATTGCCTGCTTAGAACAATGGCTCAGCAATGCCTGAACACATCTTGCAACATTAAAACCTTTGAATATGGGATTTCTTTCTTCCATCCATTCTATCCTCAGTACTCTTCCCTCTGCTACCTGATAAGACTCAGAACCACTTAAGGCTCTAGGCTTCTTTCACTAGTAAAGGGAGAAGAAAAATGAGTTGACACTGTAGCTGCTGAGAAAAACACCAAAAGGACAAGATTGCTTTCTGGTGGCTGCATTCTTGTCCTTTGTATGCTACTCTACATGTTTGTGCCTAGGGTACTCTAATATAGATGTCCATGAGGGTAGCATAAGGATTAGATGTGGAGAAGGCATGGTATGGAAGAATGGAAGATGATACATGAATAGGGTAAGGGTGTAATATGATGTTATAGTCATGGGTAATGCATGGAAGACATGGAAATGTTCTGAAAGAGTCTGGAATGCATAGCATGATGTACTGTATGAATGGAAATGGTTTGCATGATAAAATAAAAAGTTCCTATTGAACTCTTGTGCTTCCAGGCTTTCAAGGTTTCAGGTTCCAAGTTCCCACGCTTCTGGCATGGTTCCGAGGTTCCGAGCTTGAAAGCATCACTTCCAGTGTGTAAAACATTCAAAGCATGGTCAGAAGTGTCAGAAGGATGTGGAAGGCATTGTAACAGTAGGTCAATTCTCATCCAATGTCTGATCTCTTCAAATCTCTCAAGGCCCTCAATGTTATGATTGGTCCCTTTTTCCTTATCGCTTACCTATGCATGGGTACTAGTCCCAATTAGGACATTCTTTTCTTTTCACCACTGACTACGATACCCTTACTCATCGTCCAATTTCCATCGCATTCTATGCGACTCCATTTGCTTTGTCAGCGGTTCCATCCTCTTCTATATAAGCCCAACTTCATGTACTTAGAACTCCAAGCTAGACCTCCCTTTCGTGTACCTCAATACACCAGGTCTCCACTCCACTCTTAGTCCCAGTCCCTCGTTGGGAATCCTCCTTGCTCTTTGAGACTTCGTAGCACTCCTGAGGCTACGCTGTTCTAAAGGAAACCTCTTGTTCACCTCGAGATGATCGATTTCAGAGGCAGTCTTCTTTTCGACGTTCAATTGTTGAGACAGAACAAGCAGTAAAGCTCTGTTCACCTAGAACCCTTGCACCTCATCCTCATAGAGTGCCTAGCCATGTTCTCCTTTGTTCTTGTGGACCCACCTCAAAGGGCTGCACCTATCTCTATCTGAGGTAGTCGTAACACTCAATAACACAGTCCCATTGACCAACAAACTCAAGACAGACACAATCAAACATGTCAATGCTGCATGGAAGAAACTCACAGCCACAATAGCCTGCCAGCTGGATGATGGAGACAATCTGCAGAAGGAGCAAGAAGTATGATGTGCAAAACTTGGAGGCTTCATGGTGCTTGGTACATGCTCTTTGCTCTTTTCTTCATCTAATGCTGTGTAGGCAGCATTACAAACAGCTCTTTGTGAGGCCAATGTCATCATGGCAGTCTCTGTCTGCCTTTTCCCCAACATTCTTCAAGCTGTCAGGCCCACACAGTCTTAAGATTGTGGACCAATGAAAGGTGGGTTTGCATGCAGTACAGTAAGTCAGGGCTGTGACTCTGACTTTGATGGAGGTTGATGAGGTCATGACAGAACTGACTGAAACACCCTCTCCAATACACAACATACTAGCTCAGTGCCCATCAGAGGTACCTACTACAACAACTACCAAATTGGAAATTTTGACAGAGTGATGATGCCAGCCCACATGGTAAGTTTGCTTAACTTCATTCTCAACTAATTTGACTCATTATAGTGCTCCTGCAAGGATATCAAGAAGGAAGATCAGGTGTTGAAGGACCTGGGTATGAAAGCTGATGATGGGTACTGCTACCTGGACCCATGCTACTTCTGCAAAAACAAATGGATTCCATGCATTGCTAAACAAAAAGGGATCACATGCAGGGCATGTGGAGATGTGGAGGGGCAATGTGAGTATGCATGGAAAATGAAGGCACAACAGGCAGTAGAGGTGGAGGCAGAGGAGGTAAGAAGGCCATCAAGGCCCATGCCTAGTAAGTGAGTTGACTTAAGCAATTTCCAATACTAATTGTTTGCTTTTCTCAGGTAGAGGACAAGCACAGCCACTAAGGAAGGTCTAAGATACTAGGATGAGGGAAAACAGAGCAAGCTGTTCTATCAGGATGAAAACCAAGAATTCAAGGTGAGCAAGATATTCTCCTTGCTCTGTCTCAATGATTGAACAATGAAGAGAACCAAGGACTTAGCAATCTAATGACACTGAGGAACAAGGGGGTTTACTGAACAGCATAGCCTTAAGAGCACTATGAGGTCTCAGAGAGCCAAGGGATTCCCAGTGAGGGATTAACATGAGGGACTAAGAGTAAGGTCAAGACCCAGTGTATTGAGATACATGAAGGGAAGGTCTAGCTTGGTAAATACATGTGGAGATGAGTACAGTATATATAGTCATGGGACTGATTCAGAATAGGTAGGATAGAGTTGCTGACAGAGAAAATGGAATTGCATGGAATGTGATGGAAATGGACAATGAGTCAAGATATTGTAGTCAGTGATGAAAGGAAAATAATGTCCAGGTTAAGGCTTATATTCATGTGTATGTAAGTGATAAGGGAAAAAAGGGGGGTTGATTATAACATTACCCCCTTAGTATGTCTGATACAGCATTTGAAGGACTAAAAATCAAGATAGTGCCCACCTCCAGGGGAGCCCATTATATTCACCATTCCTTTGATGGTATATTCTTCTTCATCATCAGATAGAAGACAGCATGGGGAAGCACATCATCTAGGTGCAGTGATGGAAATAGGTTATCCAAAGATGCTGTGTCTGGCATAAGTGGGATATGTGGTGGGGATGCGACCTGTGCCATAACACCTAGATGGTAAACCTTTCAAGCTGTGCAATATTGATGGTGAGCTCAACAAGGGGGGATTTGGTTGGTGCTGGCAAAAAGGGCAGCACATTTGAGTGTGACCAGGAGTGGTGTAGTGGCAAATGGGGCAGATGTAGTCTGGGGAGTTGATGTGCTGGTGGCTCAGGTGATGATAATGGCAGCAAGTTTTGTAGTAATGAAGATATGACAAAAGGAGTGAAGTAGCTCCATCATTTTCAGTCCAGTATGCTTTTGCTCAATATGCTTCTGCTCATTTGATGACAGCAAGCTCTGTGGGTTTTAGAGGTTCAAGGAAGTACAGGGATCTTGGGACTCAGCAAGATTTCATAGGTAATAATCAACATCTACTAAGAACTCTTCCATTTCCATATGGTGCATTTAATGAGGAGGAGATCTTGTATCCCATCCTGGATGTCTCTGAGACATCAACCTATATGAGCTGCACCACAATCAGTGATATCTGGAATGAGAAGGTCTTTGGCCATCAAGGAGAGGGGTTGGATCTGGAGGTATCCTCAATAAAGGGTGTATAATGGGGAGACAATGTCAAGGTGTGAGGCAATGGCAGGAGATGACAAAATCTATGCACCATGAAGAGGTAGAGATACCCTGACTACAAACATAAGTAAAAAGAAGGGCTAGATGTAGCTCAAAACTAACCTCAGTGTTGCACAGTGATGGTAGAACAACTAATGGATGAATGACAAAACAGATTGACTAAATAGTGAGGGAAATCAGAGTGCATGAACTCTGATATAACTCTGACATAATGTTTGAAATAGGAAATATAAGATTCAAAGAAGAGAAAAAGATTTTACAAAGTTTAATAGACAAGTCCAATTAACTCCAGAGTTAGGAGTTGCATTTTGTAGAAGGGGTCTTGAAGTTGTAGTGGAACAGGTGCAGAGTAAGTTGGAGGACCTCAAAGCAGTTATATATTTGACAGGGGAGAGGAAGGAGTTGACAAGCCTTTTGCCCATTGGACTAAGGTAGTCATCACTGGGGAGGTTGTGACAGATATTGTGGGCAAAGGACAGGTTGGTTAGTGAGTCAACTGGTTATGGAGGAACAGCTACAATAGCAGGCATGACAAAAGTGGGGATGGGGGTGATTACAGTGTTCTCAAATTGGAAATTTTGCCAGGCAGGCACATCAGCACTAGGGATGATCTGGACAGGTTCTCCATTGAGGAACATTGTAATGATCCAGATGGGAGTGGTACAGTGGAGAAGAGTTGTAAGGTAGGAGTGAGGGATGAGGAAGAAGAAATGGTATCTATGAGAGTTGAGAAAGCAATGGTATTTTGAGAGGGTGACAAGGACATGGCTTTATTTTTTAAGATGGTTTGAGTGATGGGTTTTCTAAGGGAGCATGTGAACCAAAGACAGAGGGATGGTGTTTTTTTATAACTATCTAGGGCAGACTGAGAATGTTTCAAGTTCCATTCTGGGATTCAGGAGTCTTCTTTGGCCAAATATCCTTTCCATCAAATCAAAAACATGCAGGAGGACAGCATGCCATGGTGACATAAAATTTTCTCAATTTCATACTCTTCCTCACCCTCTACAAGATCCAGTGGTGATCAATGGAAGTTCTTTCCATGAATGGTATTTTCTTTATATGAAGATAGAAGGGAAGCATGGAACATGGGGTATATCTTCCATGCCTGTGGAAAACAAAGCTAATATGTGATTGGAGACAGTACCTTCACTATCATGAAGGGTCCTTTCCATTTCAGTGTGAATTTCAGGTTTATAATGGTGCAATGGAGGTTTTTGACTTTGAGCCAAACCTTCTCTCCTGTGGAGAAAAGGGTAAAGGATCATTTATTTTGTGATGCCATGATTTGACATGCAGGTTCATGGATGGCAAGAGCTTTATTCCTCATTGCAGAGAGAAACTTCAGATAAAGGTCAATGGCAGGGAGGTTTGAGTTGAGAAGGATAGTAGGCAGGACACAGAGTTCATAGCCCATTATGAGAAAAAACAGCAATTTGCTGGTGACAGAGTGGGGGTGGTGGTTGTGTGCAAATTCAGTGTGGGTAATATGATCTGACAAGGAGCCAGGTTTTGTGTGACAGAAGATACAGAGATAAGTCTCAGCTTTCTGGTTGACACATTTGATTTCACCATCCAACTGGGGATGGTAAGTGGTGGACAGAGAAAGATCATAGTTCAAGAGACAACCTAGCTCTTTGACATAGGAGAAGGTGAACTGTGGGCCTCGATTGAAGATGATTTTGTCATAAAGACAAAAGTGGAGGAAGACTTTGTGAAAAAAGAGGGTTGGTACATCCTTAGCAGTGATGGATTTCTTGGTGGGGCAAAGAATTACCCCTTTAGTAATCCCATGATCAACCATGACCAACAGAGAATCAAAGCTGAAGAAAGAGGGAGATAATCACATTAGATCTGCTGTAATGGGCATGTGCAAGAGGATTTAATCAGGATAAGCAAAGGTATGGTGAGGTGGGTGTTTGGCTTGTTCTGTTGGCAAACAGCACAGCCTTCTATGTATTTTCAGATGAATTGGGCCAGTCCTGGCCACCAGAATTTGGTAGAGATGGGTTGGCAGGTTTTCAAGTAGACAGGGTGTCTGGCAGTGTCATGATTATGGCAATGAGAGAGAATGTCATGTCAGAGGTTGTCAGAGGGGGAAATATAGATATATCCTTTGTAGGACAGGACTCTGTTGGTATATGACCAATCAGAGAGCCAGAAGCAGAAAGTGGGGGGAATCTCTCCTTGAAGAGCTTGGAGAATGAGGGGGTCAGAGGACAAGAAGGAGGCAAGTTTACCTGCAAGGGATGATGTAGAAGATTATAGTTTCCTACAGTGATATCCCTAGTTCTCCCACGGTTCAATAGCTCCTACCTTTCGCTCTTACCAATCCTAAGACCATTCTACTGCCATTTGTCCCAACTCAAGTCAAGCCAATGAAGTTTGAAACTCAGTTTCCAATCCAATGTTCCAGACTTGAGTTTCCACACACCAGACCTGGTGTTCTCACGCCTTCCATCACATTTCCATGCTCCGAGTTTGGTCAGATTTTACTACTTTTCATGTTTCCTATATTATGCTTCATTTGGGTATGCTCAAAGCACACTTTTGTACCTAGGACTTAGTTTCTGACACTGTGCAATCAGGCAGACTGGAGGGGTAGACAGAATCAGCAGAGGGGATGCCCCCATCCTGATTCATCAGAAATGAGAAAGGAAGGCCAGGTTTTGTCAGACATAGAATTGGCAAGAGTGGAGGTTTGAAAAAGGACTTTTTCAAGGATGGTTTTTGAGAAAAGGGAGTGTATGATGAAGGTTTTGGGAGAAAAGAAGTCAGTTTCTAACATGGGAAAGGAAATGGTGTGAACAGGAGACACAGGCATTGTGGTTAAATAAGACAGGGATTTTAATTTGCATTTTTCGAATTTCATTCTGAAATTGAAGAGTCTTCTTGAGACAAGTATGTATTCTTTCCATCAGATCAAGAACACATGGAAGGATGGAGTTTTGCAGTGGTATAGAATTTTCTCTATTTTATACTCTTCCTCATTCTTTACAAAGTTCAGTGAGGGTCATGGAATATTGAGTCCATGAATGGGGCTTTTGTGATAGGGTAATAGAAGGAAAGTG
>JBBPTO010000065.1:0-64122 GCA_038094155.1 Pulveroboletus cf. aberrans | reverse complement strand
GAAATTCATGCACTGTGATATCATCTCATTTGACTGCTGGAACCACTCTCCTACATGACACACAGGAAGTCCGGTGACACTTGTATATAGGAAGATTGCTAGTTGCTCTTCTAGGGAAACAAAACTTGAGTTGATATGTCCAGTGTGGCAGAGGAGCTCGATGAGCTTTTTGAATATCTTGGCATGTATTCCAAGTTTGTTGCAAATTCATTCAGGGTATCCGGTCAGAAGCTCCATCAGCCAACCCTCACTGGAAAGGATAGACATATGGTAGGGTTCTGGGTTCTTGCAGGGTTCAGGTGTCAATGCAATGATTGCAAGTATGCCACAAAGGATGATGTTGATGAGGAGGGTGACATACTGGAAGAGCTGTCATTGTATCTCTGGCCATAGGCGATGGGCAAGAGGTGCATGCAGGGCTGCAGGATGGGGCATCAGATTGTCTTGTCAAGCAATGATCTTGATTGATCACCTCTGGTTTGGGTTTCAGACAGAGATCAGCAGAGCTACAATAGGCCACTTAGCCGCTTCTAGCTGAGCTAGCAAGGCAATACAGCCGAGCTAACTAGGCTGCTACAGAAGCTCCTGAACTGGACCTTAATACTCAACCTAAGTCTTTAGTAACATGAATAGTGTATTAGCACTATGGTCTGCCTGTATTAACAGAGCACAGGACCTAGTGTTCGATTCACAGAATCTCAACATAATTAACCACAGAATAAGGACTAAGGTGCTCACTGTTAAGCAAGGTCAAGTGTTTGAAGGCAGGCCAGTTGGTGTGCTCACTATTGAGTGAGGTCACAAGAATGTGTTTGCTGTTGAGTGAAGTCACTGGTGGCAGAGGAAGAGAAAAGTATCACAGTCATGATGAGTTACCACAGGATTCAATCTTTTTGAGGTTCCTCACAGCCACCTGGTTGTGCTGGCTCTGACAGTCACTCTTTAGACAACAACTTCTGTCAGAATTGCAGCCAGGGACATCTGAGATGATGAGGCTGGAATGTGGCACAGGAAGCGAGGCACCCCAGGTGCTGCTGTTAGTAGGTCACTGCCAGGATGTTGGACTATACAGTCTATTTATGAATAACTTTAAAGCACACCATGTGTGTCAGACTGGGTCTGCAACATTCATGACATTCAGATATCAGCAAGTCAAATAGTGTCTGGAGTGCACCATGGAATGCCCATATATTGAGGAAAGGCACTAGAAGCATCATGGACGAGTGCATTGATGAAACAGACACACCAAGTTAAAGTAGGCCAGGAGGCCAGGAGGTTGAGGAGACAAAGCTGAGAGCCAACAGAAGTTAATGTTACAGGCCTGTGATTTTTATATGCAAACCTTCTTTGACCATTTCAGGTGTTCTCTTCTCCTTCCCCACCAATTCCCTGTGGACTATTACATGTAGAATCTTCCTTTTTCATAATGTGTAGTAATGTGAACCCTCATCATATGTGTTTCTCAGTTGTTTTATGATATCCATGCCTTGATGCTAGTGACACATAATTTCTGTGGTGGGAAGTGCGAGGCCATCTTTTAAGCTAACCATTCCAACAACAGTCCCCCCATCTTTCCATCTCACCCATGAAAGGGTAGGTCATGCAGACCTGCAGTCCTCCAATCCCTTTTCTTTTTATTGTGTGTTTTCTGCTCTCTTGACAGCAATGTTCAACTGTGGGGCTTGTCTCAGAATGTTTTCCTCTCAAAGAGGACTCAGTCAACACTGAGTAACCTGTGAACCATATCAGGCCTCTCATGAGCAGCATCTTGCCAGGTTGAGCACAACATTACAGGTCCCCATAAAGTGAATGAGATCTTCCACTGAAGTACATGTTCATTCCTGTCAGTCTCACTATCATTGACTACTTTGTGTCTATCCTAGAGTCACCCAGGGTGTCCTTCATGCAGACTTTCATCAACCTTATCAGTCACAGAGAGAGGTCATGGCACCAGAGGATATAACTCAAGCATCATTGTCTCACAATCCACAAAAGAACAACTCGACTCCAGTGAAGACAAACCAATTTACATTCACACCTGAACTTCTATATATCTGCATTTGCAGAATGCCTGTGAGGTACTATGACTATGATCAGCTGCCTGAATCCCCTGTTCCAACCAACATTCCTCTCCCACCATCCTTGGCAGTGCATCGAGTATTCCTCAAAATTTTTGACTCATTCCACACTCTGTTCAATGCATTTAATATCACCTGGAAATACTGTTATCATCCTTCATATGACCCAGACACTTTTGTCACAAGTGACAGCTTATCCAAACCAGCATCACAGACATCATCTATCCACCTGCAGTGAATGATCACCCATCAGCAATATGCACATGCTCTTAACCACACTTGGCACACTTGGCTGTCTTGAAAAAGTAACACAAGTAAGCAAATTGCCAAAAGAGGCTCATTAGACAATTCTTTTTACAATTTTGCATAAGTGGACCAGGAAATTATTCACCTGCAAGTGGGCAAGTGTAAAAAGTAGGATACGATAGCAATAAAGTAGTAAGTACAGTGGTATATGTATGGATATCAGGAAGCAATCTCAAATGCATAATGATCAGCATATTTATTAACATAGAAAGCATTGAATGCATCATATGAATGGTGGGGCATTATATCAAGGGGAATAAAATGATTGCCATTGATGAGTATGAGATGTGCAGTGTGGTAAATGGAGTCTATATGGATCACTGCATAGTTGGGCCTATGGTTTGGGAGATTGCTTGGGCACACAATCCACATCCCAGTGAGTTCATCAGCTTCATCACCAACCTTGTTGAATCACCAGACAACTGTGCACAGATAAGTAATTCCTTTAAAAACAAAGGAAAGAAATGCAAGAACATAAGTGATTTCAAATCTGAGCATCCCTTCTAGGTCCAGGTCTGTACCAACAAAGACACAGTTGTAACATGGATCATCATTTCTCCACATGGGATAAGACCATATGTACTCCTTGTGCATCCCATCAATTCCACTCAACTCACTGGGGGCATAAAACCAGGACATTGTGGAATTAAACACAGAGATGCAACCATTAAAGAATGGCAGAGTGGGAAGCAGAATAGTTGTAACATCGTGTGGATCATTGGAATTCAGATGTGTGAATAGAAAGCATCAAAAGAGTGTCTGTAGATCAGACTCAGGAATCATGAGTTCTATGGCCAGTCCATGAATGCTCCTAGCACATTTAGGCTCTATGAAACCATATTAAATATGACAAAAAGAGATAAATGTATATGTACTTATGTCGGTATCATGCAAGTTCAACATGTGCAGCAAGCTCCATGGGCCTGTGGTCCACTTGTCCTTCCTCATAACTGGCCAGATTGCCTGCAGGCAGATTAGTATCTTGTAACAAGTTGTTTGAGTTCATGGTTGTGGCAGCCAGGTTTGCAGATGTGCCAGGCACTGCATTCCATGATGGTGAGACAATTTGAGCTTTTGGTGTGAAAAGGTTAGTTGGTGTGTAGTGATCAATGAGTTTCCGATGCTTACCTATGCAGTTGAGGGCGGCCAACAGGCAAGTCCCATCAAGCATACCATGACTTGCAGAGTTGGTGCATGCAGCAGAGAGCTTGTCAAGTCATGTATTGATGACAAGTATTTGGCCAAGAGCTTGATATTTGTTTGACTGGTGGTAGAGTTTCTTCACAGTGCTGATGTGTTTGTTCTTGGTGATCGAAGAGCAGAGTCCATTTGGGGCACTGAACAATCAGATTAAATCTGGGTAATGCTTGACCATATGCTGTTGAGGAAGCAAGAAGGTTGCTGTGACTCCAGTCCTCTTGAAAACTTTACAATAGTGATGAAAACATTGAATTGCATCATGTATCTCATGAAGAGTGGAGTCTGTGATAATGTTCTGACAAACTAGATAGCAAAATTCTAGAAATGCATGAAATGTGCACACCATATCATCTGGGACATGTCCCTCTATTGCTGTGATGTAAACCTTAATGTTTGGTTACCCATATGAGTAGAGAAGTTGAAAAACAGACACACCTTCATAAGGGCTTTTGAATCATCTCTGGTCCACTGCTTGAATCCTCATCCTTGTGGGAAGCGACAGAGGCCAGAGAAAGGCACTATGGCAGCAATTCTATGGTGTCCATTCAACAAAAATAAGTCAGCTAGCATGTTACTACATACTGTTGATCAACATCATCCATGATTCGCTCTGCTTCCCGAGTTGATCCTGCTGTCCTAGTAATGTATTTTTCTACCCAATCTATGAGACGATCCTTGAAGGTCCCCTTGATCAGTTGATGTAGTATATCTGGTGTGACCAATTCATGGATGTTGGCATGAGGGAAATCATTTGTAAAAGGCTAGAAGCAGACACAAAATACATGGTTATGAAAGACAAATTCCTTATGACTTACCACAAGATCACTGACAATATCAAATTCATACCACATCTGGTCCAGCATACTAGTAGCATTGTTGAATAATGTCTCCATCAGCCATTGGCAACAATTTAATGCATCAGGGTCAGAATTGAGTATGTCGCAAGTAGCAGTACATTTGCAAAAAAAATTGCCTGCATTAACTCATGTCCCACTTACTAAGTTATCTGTGAACCTACCTGCACACCACCTATGGACAATACATGCTAGCAGTGCCTGTTCCTTGTAATCAGCAATATATGGACCCAGACCATAAATAGTCTTATGGAAATGACCATCTTCATAGTGAACAATTTCAGGTGTGGTCATTGCTAGTTTAAGGGTCTGGAGGATTGCAGAGAGTGAGTTATGAAATAGTTGCCAATGGAACATGCAAAATGCCTTGCTGATGGCATGCTCTTTGATTGCTAGCAAGACAAGAAGTTAGTGTTGGCATGTTGGGACTGCTCAACATATACATACTCTTTGGGATTGCAAGGAATCCAATGTAGGAAAACAGAGTTCCCTACAGTGATATCCGGAGTTTTCCCACGGTCCGATAACCCCTATCCAGCGCTCTTACCAAATTCGAGACCATTCTGCTGCCATTCATCCCAATCCAAGTCAAGCTAGTTGAAGTCAGAAGGTCAGTTTTTAATCCGATAGTCCAAACCCAAGTTCCTGCACACCAGACCCAGTGTTCCCATGCTCCAGGTTTGGTCGGGTTTTTGCCTTTTTTCATGTTTCCTTTACTGTACTTCGTTCGGGTATGCCTGGATTAGACTTTTGTACCTAGGACTTTGTCCCTAGACAGTGTGCAAGTAACCACCACTATTTCTAAGCCTCTAAGTCCAGTTCCCTAAGCCTTTTCCTACATTTCCCTTCAAGTCTCCCTCAAGTCCTGCAACCATAGTTGGTTTCCTAGCCCTACCAAATGGGGGGAAGCCAGACTTGAGTTTTCCAGTGTCCTGTGGACATCTAGTGAGCCTTTCCTATAGTTCTCTTTCCTTCTCTTTGCAATTCCCTTGGGTTGAGATACACACTCGCACCCCTATTTCTTGCATAGGACTACATTCCAGAGTCCTTTTGCTGTTTTACAACTGGAGCCCATTGCAAGAGGATTCAAGAGAGCATCTGAGGACTTCCCTAGGCTCAGTCCCCAGTGAGCAGCACTCGAAAACTTTCATCTCAACTTCCATTTCCAATAAATTTGTCTGCACTGACATTTCCGAGCCCAAGTTTCTAGAGTTTTAAGCCACCCAAAGACATTCCAACAGTGCCACAGACCAATTTGAGCCTATTTCGAAGTATTTCCCTCCATTTCTAGTAATTGATGTCTAAACCTGACAGATCTGAGCCCAGCAAGTGCACAATTAGACCCAGAACAGCCGCACTTGCACAGCCACATTTCCGGATCCGGACCCGGAGCCCTACTCGACCCTAATCTGACATCATCCACAGCCCTCATTGACTGGCAACTACTGATCCTGCCTCAATCTATCATAATCTATGGCATTCCTGCCATTCTGAGGATCTCCAGATGCCCCCTATTTCAGTAGTAAGGTAATTACTGAACTCCCACAATTCCTAGATGACATTGAGTGCCTCGGAGTCAATGCCAACCTCTCAGGAAGTCAAAAAATCAAGGCCACTATCCGATATGCTGATCTTGAGGAAGCCATGTTATGGAAAACAGTACCTGAAGCGTCTGGAAATGATTGGGAGGCCTTCCAAGCGGCCATAATTGACCACTATCCAAGATGTGAAGGTAATCAACACTACCAGTGTGCTGATTTACTTGTATTAGCTCAGGAAACCTGAATGAAGCCTATGACAAGCCCAGAAACATTTGGAGAGTATCACCACAGCTATATCCAGATTTCAGTGTAGCTCCTTTCCCAGAAGCGCCTAGCTGAGTATGATTATGACATGATTTACCTCAGCAGGTTCCCATAGAGTCTCCAAGACCGGATTCTTCACCAGCTTACCATTATCCACTCTGACATTTATCCTGATGAGTCCTACCTGATGTCAGATGTTGCTAATGCTGCCTGCTTCTTCCTTTTAGGTCCTAAATCTCATAGCACCAAAACCCGGACCACTTCTACAACATTCTGTGAAGTCCTGCCAGTATCCAAGCCAACCCTGTCCATCCCTCAGCCAGTCACACCAAACCTGAGACCTCCGACATTGATTCCAGTCAACCTGGCCCCAGTTCTAACCAATTCAAGCCCTGTCCTGTCAATTCTGACTGCAGTCTGGCTGGAGTTCACACAATTTGCAGATCCAGACCCAGTTTTGCATTTTGGACCTGAGACAGAGATATTGGTAAAGGCTGTGGACCCAGAGCAACTAGACATATCAGAAGTACCTCCAAATCATCCTCCCATTGCTGACCTGCCAGTTTTAGTAGATTCCAAGTCATTTCCTGCAGAACCACCAGTTCCTGCGCTCCGGACCCGGTTTCCCACACATCAGACCCGGTCTCCTGCGATCCAAACCCTTTATCCCACCTACCCTGCAGACCTAGAGCCACCAGATATATCCGAAGTACCCTTAAATCATGTTGCCATCACTGATCCACCAGTTTTCCAAGTCATTTCTTCCAGAAACGCCGGTTCCCACGCTCTGGTCCCGGTTTCCCACGCCCCGAACATGGTTTCCTATGCCACAGACCCTCCACCCAATTTTTCTCCTACTACTTTTTGCATTAGGTGCCCTTCTTCTGAACCATCCCACATTTGAGAGCCTGATTCATAGTATTGTCCCTCTTCTTACCTGCGAGATATTTGTTCCCACATCTGCAACCCGGTTTCCCACACTCCGGACCTGGCTCCCTGTGCCCAAGATATTCCATCCTTCCTGCCAACCAGTCCTGCATTTCTTAGTCCAGACATCAGAGAACCTGTTTAAGTGGTTTTGCTCAGTTTTCCATATCTGGTTTCTCCATTCTTTCCTTCATACTGTAGTTTATGCAATCCAGACCTGGACCTACCCACCTTTTACCCAAGTTTCCCTAGTACTGATCCTCCTGAGGACAGTCAGTTTATTTTGTTCCCCCCAGGATCCCACCTTCAAGACATTTCAGAAGCCTTGCAAGTGGCTATTTTCACATTTTTGCATCCAAAGACACCTTCCGAAACTTCAGACCGTTGTTCCCACGATCCGGATCCGGTTTCCCATGCATTGCACCTGGCTTCATTCCCCAACATTTTTCATTTTTGTAGTCAAAGTTGTAGTCCTAAGTATCACTAAGTTCCCTCTATGTCTATCCCACTATTGCACTTTCCTTTCCATTATTCACACATCCATCTCCACTCCACACACAGCTTTTCCTGCGATCCAGACCCAGTCAACCTGATATCTGACTCTTTTTCCTGTGCTCCGGACTCTCCTTTTCTTGCTCAGGAATGCTATTTCCAGGTTGATACATCAATTTTCTATTGTTCAGGATATAGCAGAAGGAGTAGAGGACAAAAGACTGGATGAGCAAAATATTCTGAGACCAGGACCCTCAAATACCCGAAACTGTAGACCTGCCGAAGAAGCTTGGGTACCATCAGTAAGGATAGAAGTTGATGAGCCAGATGATGAAGACACTTTTTCCGAAAACACTGACACCTCACTCCTGATTCCAACACCATAGAAAAGAATACCACTCCTTATGATAAGTTTCTTCTGCTCTGTTTTATTCCAGGTTTCGACTGGAGACCTCTGTGTCACCCTGGTTTTCATCAGGAGACATACTTACATGCCCTCTCTCACAAAAGACAGTCAAATTATAATAGCAGTTCCCTCATTTCAACAGAAAAACCAAAGCTGAGTAGATTAGTTCCCAAATCTGACCATTTTACCACTTTCGTGTGCCCCAGATTACCTTACTGGATACTGGACCTGATCTTCCCATGCTCCAGATTCATGTTTTACACTTCAGACACACAGTACCTTTGTCCCAGATACATACATTTTCACCTTCATACACATGCCAAGGTACTCTTTGATTTTATTACAGAATCAAGAAGAAGAGGAGAAGAAAGGTGTAGAAAAGACAGTCAGGAGTCACCCAGAGGCCAGATTCTGAGAAGTTCAGTCCCCTTCACTTTCAGTTTTCCTGAGTTGAGTTTGAAGCTAAGTCCCCTGCAGGGAGCTATTCCAATCATTTCCTTCCTTCTCTATTCAATTAGCATACACTTACCATTCCTTTCCTTGAGTTTAGACCTAGGCTTCAACTGGTTTCTTGGACACAAGACATGGATAGCACAGATGTGATTGGTTTTGCCCTAAGCAAGAGAGGAGATGCTTGGAGAAGGAACTACCACCCCTATTACTCCAGGATTACTCAGATTCACTGTTATCTGCCTCTACAGGACTGACACCTGCTCACCACCTATTCCCCACTGCATTTTGGCCTTCAAGACCATTCTGAACCTTGTGCCAAAGCCCAAGTTGACATGTTGTGTGTCGGGGAGGGTGCACAGCCACAACCCGGACCCAGAACCCGGAATCTGAGCCTGTTAACACACCCGTTTTATGCCCTGGCCCACACAGCTCATTCTGAATCACCCACTCTTTTTTCTTCAGACCTAAGTCTCATCCCTTGTCCATTCCAGCCATACAATGCTGATGAGGACATCAGATCTAAGTCCCCTGCAGATGTAGAAAACTGGAGTTCCCTACAGTGATATCCGGAGTTTTCCCACGGTCCGATAGCCCCTATTCTGCGCTCCTGCCAAACCCGAGAACATCCTACTGCCATTTGTCCTAATCCAAGTCAAGCCAGTTGGAGTCTGAAGGTCAGTTTTCAATTCAATAGTCTGGACCCAAGTTCCCGCACACCAGACCCAGTGTTTCCATGCCTCAGAACCATTCCCATGCTGTGGGTTTGGTCGGGTTTTTGCCTTTCTTATGTTTCCTTTACTGTACTTCATTCGGGAATGCCTGGATTAGACTTTTGAACCTAGGAATTAGTTTCTAGATGGTGTGCAATCCACCACCATCATTTCTAAGCCTTTAAGTCCAATTTCCTAGTCTTTTCGCCACTTTTCCCTTCAAGTTTCCCTCAAGTCCTGCAAGTATAGTTGGTTTCCTAGCCCTACCAAACGGGGGGAAGCCAGACTCAAGTTTTCCAGTGTCCTGTGGACATTCAGTGAGCTAATCCTACAGTCCTCTTTCTTTCCCTTTGCTTTCTTTGCAATTCCCTTGGGTTGAGATATACACTCTCACCCCTATTTCTTGCTTAGGACTTCACTCCGGAGTCCTTTTGCTGTTTTACACCAATAACAACTACAGTATTGGAGTGAGCATGGCAAACAGTATTATGAATGTTACCAATTGACATGTAAAGTGGATAGTACTCATTATTTCTGGTTGCAACAGAAACTATAGTCTTGTCACTTCTGAGAATTACTGGCACAAAGGTTGAGCCATGATTTGCTGGATCCTTGGCAATTTTATCCTGAAAGAATAGTTTCAAAGTATAACTCCGGAGCAACTCCAATACAACTCCACAGGAGCTCCAACCTGTTTTGTGTTTCCTCCACTCCCTTTTCCCTCAGAGTTGTACTTTACCTGTTCTGGCAATCTTTCTTGACATGTCACATTTTTCTAAATATGTCATACAATTTTCTGCAAGTCGTACAACTTATTTTATTTTATGCACTATTCCTTTTTCATCCCAAGCTATTCCTAATAGAAGTTGCTTGTTCTTGCTTAACTCCAGTCTGGAGTTGCTGGAGTTGGTATGCACACATACCATTTCACTATTTAATTGCTTTGCCTTTTTCCAACTCACCTCAGTTGTGATTGCTCTTTGGGAATCTGGCTGAGGTGAGGCACTTCATTCATTTTACCTATGGCTATTCTGATAGTATGTAGTACTGGGCACTACTGCCCCTACCATAGTTTTTGACAGGTTATGAACCCTGCTAGCACACACTAGTAAACTCACTGTCAAACACACACAACTCTGTTCTTACCCACAGAACACTGTTGTTGCTCTGAACCATCCAGGCCCACCTCTGATGTCCTCTGAGATCACCTCTGGCAGCATTGCTACATGCCCTCTGCTCACCAGCCCTGCAAACTTCCAAATATAGAAGCTCTGCATCACCTTGAAACTCTGTCAAGAAAAGGTCCTTGGAGTAACCCCTGGGATCAACATGTGTCCCACCATGTCTCCTTCTCTGGCCCTCAGTGCCAGCCCCACCAGAACTAGCTCCACCACTCCAGCCATCTCTGGAGTCATCACCTCCACCAAAGACATCCGAAACTGGATGAAGCATGATGAAAAGGCCCAAGGTATCATTCAAGACCACATTTGCAATGCACTCTTGATCAAGACCGCTCACCATACCACCACAAAAGTGCTTTTCAACCATCTTGTTACACTATACAAGACCTCAAACCTTGCATCTGTCTTCTACTCCTTCTGACAGCTCTTCTTCTCTGCATGGAATGGCAAGTCCAATATCTCCAACTACATCACCTCCCTCTGGACCATCAAATCCTGTCTCAGCACCATGAAAATGAGTGTAGACACCAAACTGCTCATGTTCATCCTATTGAACTCGCTCCCACATGCTCTGGAGTGGAACACATTCACCTTTTCTGTCATCAACACCACAACAGACAACAAACTGACTTTTGACACCATTAAAATCCACATCATCTCTAAAGAAGCCCAACTCCAGCTTCACTCCTTCAACTCCACCTACATCACCAAAACAGAGTGAAAGAAGAAAGTGAAAGGGAGATGATGTGAGTTCTATAAAATGGACAGTCACAATATGATGGAGTGCAGGCAACAGGAACAGTGGCTGGAGGAGTTGAAAGATAAATACAAAAAAAAGGCCAATAGAGTGAAGAATGCTCCAGACCCCAGAGGGTCGGAGTGAATCAACTTAGGTAGCAAACATGTAGATTGTGTGTTATACAAATGTATCCAAGCCCACGCCATGTCTGAAAAGCAAACAAAAGGAACTCTGATTGTCATCGACTACAGAGCCACCTCACATATGGTCCCATACTGGAGATGGTTTTACACCTACTCCACACTTATTCCTCTCAGAAAAATAAAGTTCAGGAACAACTCTACCATAAACACCATCAGAATCAGAACAGTGATCCTCTGAAGTCATGTAAAGGAACAACACCATAAAACAACACTAAGTGACGTTCTACATGTCCTGGAGTTCATGCTTTCTCTAATCTCCATACTGAAGCTAGCAAAAGTAGGGATAATTACAATCTTCCCCATGAACTCTGCCTTCTGCTTCATACAAAATAGGTTCAACACAATTTTCATCGAATCCTACATCAACAGCCTATACCATGCAGATACAACTCCAAAAACCACCCCAGAACTGAGCTTTGTCACCATCAACATAAATCTTCTCCACTGTTGCCTAGGTCACATTGCAATCCCCCATATACAAAACATGGTCCAATGGGGGCAACTCCAGGGTTTTAATGAAACCTCCAGAAAACTGGAGTTCTGTGAATTGTGTACCATTGAAAAGATGAAGAAACTACCTTTCAAACCTCAGATCAAACCTCAGACTACAAAACCTCTAGAGGTTGTTCACTCCAATGTCAAAGGACCAATATTTCCATCATCCCAAGAGGGTCACTGATACTGGCTCCTAACCGTCGATGACTTCTTCCATTTTCCTTGGATCACTTCCTTAAACAAAGGAATGATGTCTGAAGCACCTATAAACAATGGAAATCTGATGTAAAAGCTTTCTTCCTCACAGAGATACACTTGGAGCTTCCCTCTGAGCCACACGTCCATTTCTTAAGGAGTGACAGGGGCAGTGAATACACAAATGCAAAATTTAAGGATGTGCTCCAAAACAACAGAACACTTCTTGAAACCCCCACTCTGTACACTCCTGAACAAAATGGCCTGGCTGAGCAAATGAACCAAACACTTTGTCTTCTTGCAAACTCCATGCTGAAGGACTCCAAACTCCTGAAGTCCTTCTGGACCAACACCATGTCAACCGCCACATACATCACAGTTCAGAGTCCAATCTCTGTACTCAGATGTGATATCCCTTTCCAAAACTTTTTCAATTGACACACTGACTCCTCCATATTCCAACCTTTCAGATGTCTCACCTATGCCCTCATTTCAAAAGAGCAACACCAAGGAAAATTCAGACTGCACAGATGAAAATGTGTCCTGCTCGGATACACCCACAGACAATAGGCTTACAAACTGTTGGACCTCAAACAGAGAACTATCATATTCAGTCAACACATTACATTCAACAAATCCGGAACCATCTCAAACTCAGAGGCTGCCCCTTGGAAATGTGCATCCAAGGGTTAGTGGAAGGGCTTCACCTCCACAACTCCTACTCACCACTCTGGGACAAACTCTGAACCTGATGAAGACTCCAATGACATATCACCTTTCAAAGCAGTGGGAGCACCTCCCTCACCGGAGACCATGGTCGCTGACCTAATGAAGCAACTCAGCCAGCTCCACATACACCCTCCCAAATCATCTCTAACCTCCACTCCAAGCACTGAATGCTGCTCCATCCCAACCTCACCACCTGCAAAGGTTATCACCAGAGTTCACAGAAGCAACCAAATATGCAAACCAGGAAACAAAAACCAGGACTACCTGTGAACACTGGAAGAGGAAATGAAGTGAAAACATTTGCTGGAGGACAATGTGGAGGAAGCCAAAGTGGAAGACATTCTCTCAGAATCTGAGTCAGAATCTGAGTCAGAATTAAACTCCTTTGAAGACACTCCAGAACTTCTGGGTATGTTATATGACATGGAGAAAAATCTCCACAATAATATCTTTGCCAGAGCAGCCCATGGACCTACCGGAGATGACCTTCCAAACACTATCAAAGAAGCATACACATGTCCAGATGCTGACTTATGGAGGTCTTCTGTGGAGGAAGAACTCCTGAGCTTAAACACAAACCACATATATGAAACAGTGCCAATCCCATCCAGAGTAAAACCCATCACATCAAAACCAGTATTCTGCATAAAATATGATGAGAATGGAAAGATTGACCACTACAAGGTCCGAATCATGGCTTGGGGCTTCATCCAAAGGAAGGAGTCAATTACCAAGAAGTATTCACTCCTGTGAAAGACAGATAAAATGTATGTGATGCCAACCACCAGACTAGTCCGAGGTAGACAATAAGCAAAGAAGGGTATGAGTGGTACTCATCCCTAAGGGATTCCTAAAGGTTGTAAGGTGAGAAGAGGACAGGATCAGGCATTCCCTGCAAGTTTGAAAAGGATCCAGCATGTATCTGGTAGGAATCTGGTGTGTATCCAATAGTGAGAGTTTACTGAATTGAAAGTACCCAGTTGAGGACAAGAATCAAGCATGAGGAGGACAATGAGGATGATGAGGACAGTGATGGGGGAAAACATCCCACAGAAGTTCAGATGGAATTTGATGAGTCAAAAAAGGTGTTCACAATTTTGGAGGATACAAATTTTATAGTTAGGGCATTTCCCTTAACTTTTGACTGACAGCTAGTCTAGCCATGACATAAAGTACCCATAATTAAAGATAGTGTCCATCATCCTGTTATCAGCAGGGACAGATCACCAACAATAAAAAAAGGAAATATGACCACCACCACACCACATCTGGTTATATGAACAGGTGGAGAATGGTAAGCACTTCAAAGAAAAGAGAGGAAACCAGACCTGGATGGACTGGATACATATGATAGAGGGTGGACCAGAACCAGATCAACAATGAATGGGACACAGATGATATGCGGCTTGAATGCATGCTTGAGAGAGACTGTAGATGACCTAGGGAAAGTCAACCAGATGTAGATAGACCAGGTATGAACCTAAGGAGCTATGGCTCCTTACACCAGTTGCAAATATAGACTCTGTATGGACCATCATTTTGCTCACCACTAAACATGATCTAGAACTGGACCAGATGGATGTCTCCACTGCATACCTAAATGGAAAACTCAATGAGAAACTCTACCTCTTACCTCCGGAGGGCATTCTGATTTAACCTGGATACTGCTGGTGACTCCAAAGGTCCCTATATGGCTTAAAACAAGCAGGGTGGATGTGGAATAAGATGTTAGACAAAAAGTTCAGAGACCTCAGATTCATCCACTTGGATGCAGAAACATGCCTATATGTCCTCTGAAAAGGAAAAGAGGTGTGTTTCTTGGTGGTATACATTGATGACCTTCTCCTTGCAGTGAGCATCCGCAGCTTCATGAACTCTGTAAAACAAAACCTCTCCTCCACTTTTAAAATGCATGATCTTGGAGAAGCAAAGTTTATCCTAGGTTTGGAAATCAAATGAGACTGTAAGCTCTGGACCATCTCCCTATCTCAGTCACAGTATGCCCAGACTATTCTGGAATGCACCAGAATGGCAGTGTTCAAACCTGCCTCAACACCAATGGTACACCACCTCTCCCTTTCAATTGATGATCCAGAGGACAACTCCATCATCATGGAGACAACCCTCAGAGGAAAGAAAGTCTTGTACCTCATGCTTGGCACACATACAGATCTAGCATTCACAGTTGGAATGCTGGGTCATTTCAGTGCCATGCCCAAAAGATGTCACTTGAAAGCAGCAAAGCACACACTCCAATACATTCAAGGAACTCTGGACATGGAACTCTATTACAATGGAAATGAAATATCCATGGACCTAGATTTCCATGGATACTCCAATGCAGGCTGGTCACAGAACCCCAACAATTCTTGGTCAGTCTCCAGTTTCCTATTCCTTAGCAACTGAGGAGCCATTTCCTGGTCAAGCAAACTCCAAAGCATGGTTGCATTGTCCCCCATAGAATCAGAGTACATAGGACTCAGCAATGCTGGACAACACCTTGCCTGGCTCTGAACCTTTTTTGAGGAGATCAGACATCTACAATCAGGACCAACTGTCCTTAATTGCAATAACCAGGCCACCATTATCCTTAGTTGAGATCCACAATTCCATGTCCAAACCAAGCATATCCAGCAAAAATACCATTTTGTTTGGGATGATTTAGTCAGAAAAGGAGAAGCGATGGTCTGGTACATCCCTACCAGAGACATGGTAGTGGACATTCTCACAAAGCCACTCATCTGAGAAAAACACTGGAAATTCATTTGAGCTATGGGTCTTCACATGCACACAAGTGGGAGTGTCAAAGTATAACTCTGGAGCAACTCCAATACAACTCTGTAGGAGCTCTGACCTGTTTTGTGTGTCCTCTGCTCCCTTTGCCCTCAGAGTTGTACTTTACCTGTTCTGGAAATCTTTCTCGACACATCACATTTTTCTAAGCGCATCATATGATTTTCTGCCAGTCATATGACTTATTTTCTTTTATGCACTATTCCTTTTTCATCCTGAGCTATTTCTAATGGAAGTTGCTTGTCCTTGCTTAACTCCAGTCCGGAGTTGCTGGAGTTGGTATGCATACATACCATTTCACTATTTAATTGCTTTGCCTTTTTCCAACTCACCTCAGTTGTGACTGCTCTTTGGGCATCTGGCTGAGGTGAGGCACTTTATTCATTTTACCTATGGCTATTCTGATAGTATGTAGTACTGGGCACTACTGTTCCTACCATAGGTGAATTCAGTTGTAATTGCTCTTTGAGCATCTGGCTGAGTACTGGGCACTACTGCCCCTACCATAGTTTTTGACAAATCAAAAATATGATGTACATATTTCAACAGTTAGAACTTGGAACACATACTGCATGGGTCCATGCCCAATCTGCTGACATGAAGTCCTGGTAATGCTGTTTGCCACTCTCAGTACACTGTTCTTGGTAAGAGGCATGGTTGAAATAGTTCTTGAAGTCCAGATTGCCAAGTATATTGTGGATACACATTCATGGGTCACGGAACCAAACATTGAATGATTGGTCCATCCATGGTGGTTGGTCAGGGCCTGGCCCAGGTTGGTTTCCAGGATACTTGACAAATAGCTTTGACCACTTCATGCCTGCTAATGGTGTGTTGTCAATGGTGTCATATGGGTGTTTTGTACTCATAAATGGTGGAGTCTGGGTTTGTAGACTGTTGGGATCAACATTGACAAGTGTTGCTGCCCAAATATCCATGAGAGCATTCATTTGTTTGGCACTCATCTCGGTTTGATGGTATAGAAGGTCTGTGGCTTCAAACTGGGCACAACTATTGTAAGGAAACCAGTTTTTGTTGGATGCGGTGTGTAATGGTGGAGGTGGGGCATCCAGGGGCAGGAAATTCCCCTGTATATCACACGGTCATCCTAGAAGTATAACTTAGTAGTTTACTCAATTTTTTTTGGTTGGTTGAATGGACATACCATTGAGGTGAGCATGATATTTATAGTGCAATTTACCAGTTGTGGTCCACTCTTCTGAACTTGAAGATCGGCTTGAAGGGGGTGGGGGTAACTCAGATGGAGTCTTCTGTAGTTGAGGGATCCTTGGATGCATAGCAAGATGGTGCTTCATCCAACCACCAGGAGTCTTGAACCAGTGTTGGCACCCAGAATGCTCACATGAAAGCAAAAAGGAAGCATTCACTGTGCAGGGCTGTGAATTGCACAGTAACATGGCTATGAAAAGCTGGATGAGATAAGAAAAATAAGATGGGAGTGAGGGGGCAGATGGCAGCGCCCATATGATGATGAACTAGACCTGAATAATGTTCAGTTGTTTGTTTGCACTTAGGGTAACCAGACTTGAGACTTATGTACAAAGAGCAAGTCACTGCTATCAGTGTTATGCATGCAAAAATCACTCATCTGATATCAAAGAAGCCCAGGACAGAGGAGAATTCCCCCAACTCACCTACTAGTACAGACAAGAAGGCTGGTGCATCTGAGCTCAAGTCCCACAGTGACTATAAAAATGGAGATCTACCCTTTCCTGTGGATCAAAGGTGGTCAAATGCCTTCATGGCCATGGTAATCCTCTGGGCTGGAGGACAGTCGAATGTTTGGTCTACATATTTCTGATGATGCCCTTGCAGTCACACTCCAGAAGATTTTTTGCTGTGGTCTACCCTGATGTCAAGTACAAAGTAACAACCCAGGGTGCAGTGTTTGGAGTGGGATGTCAGTGCCGCACCTCATTTATCCTGTATGCTCATCACCTGCTGCAGGCATGGCAATGTCTGTTAGAATGGTGAAGTGGATTTGGTTCCACTGCTCTGGATATGGTCATCCATTTTTTCTGGGAGGTCATGATGAACATTAACAAGAAGGAGACCAATGGTGCTGATGCTGCAATCATCCACGAGGTCACAGGACAATTCATCTCACCCCCTAACTTTCCATTTACTCACGAGGAATATGATCATTCCAATCCTGGGCATCACTTTTGATCTACATTCATTCTCAAACTTGTTGTGGTCACTCATTTAAGCAAGACTTTGGCAGCTGTTGATATCCCCACCCTTGAAACTGCAAAACTGAAAAAAGGTTACAATGCAGAGAGCATCATTGGACTTGCAGCTGCTGTGGTATATTTTACTCATTCCACCATGTAATATTATGCTCATAATATTGTGACAGCTTGAGTGTGGTTTTATGCTGGTTTGCAATAACATGATTGATATTCACAGTGCAGTGCAGGAAATGGCAGAGAAGAAGGGCAAGTTCACATTACTGAACACATTCAATAAAATGACTGGCAATATGAGTAAAGGCTCATCAATGTTTTCCTTGGGAAACTGGGATGGGGAAATGCACTCATACACTCTTCTGATCTCCAAGAAAGGTCCGGAGAATACCACCCAGATTATTGCATCAGCATATGAGTTACTTGAATGGAAATCCCATCCCCCAGTTGCAAGTGGCTTTGACAACCCTGATGACATAGACTCTGAGAATGTCGATCTGTGCGCTCTGCTCAGGTAATTATTTTTGAGATATATCCCTTCTAAATGATGGACTGATTATACCCTAGAACAACTGATTCCTTCTAATATCTATTGAATTGTTTCCATCCTACTCCTTTTCACACAGATTTTCTAATATCATTTTACCTAGTTTTGCTGGTTTTTTTTTCTCCCATTGTTGCTCACTTAATTATACTTTCCATACCTATAGTTTGATTTTCTAATGGACACCATGGCAGCACTGATGCCACTTTTTCTACTTTTTTGTGGTGAAAAGTGAGATAAAAGGGAAGGACCAGTTAGAATTCAAGAAAACAAGTGGCCTTGTGCCACTTATGCAATGCTCCACTTAACTGTGCTTGAGCAACCTCTCAAGGTGACCAAGTGCCATAAAAGTGTGGTTAAGAGCATACATATATTGCTGATGCCCCCCTCCAGAGCCCTGGTCCAACATGTCAAAATGGCATCTGATGACATGGGCCCTGTCTGGCAATCATTGAAAGTCTGCACCTGAGTCACAAGACTCATTCATGAGATGCTGCATGCCTCTGACTTTAGCCTCAAGAACCTGGTTGGATTTGATTCTTATGTGAAAACCACCATTTTGGATGCCACCCAAAGGGCACCACCTTTGAACAATCCATTCAGCCAGGACCAATGGCAACATAGAAGTGTGGATATTCTCATTTCAACCAGGGAGAGAAATGATACAGGTAATGGGCAGATATTCTCTGTTGATGGGTTATATTACCAGCCTTTGCTTGAAGTCATCCATGCAGTGTTTAGTGAAACCTCATCCAAATGGTTTCACCTAACACCATTTAAAAAGGTAGGGCATTCACTTTGTGGTCCAATCAATTGTCTTACTAAATGTTGGTACAAGGTATGGAAATCTCCGGTCAGCAGAGAAGAGCAAGGTGTCTATGATAAACTCTACACATCACAAGTCTGGAATGAGGCCCAGAATGAGATTCAGAAGTGATGGCAAACCGATGAATGCAAGCTGGAAAGGATCATTGTGAGACTTATGATTCTACCAGGTTGGCAAAATTTGGGCATGCCTCTGTGTGGCCTGTCTACCTTCTCTTCAGCAATATGTTGAAATATGCATGAAATACCCCTGAGGGGGGAGCTTGCCACCCAATTGCATTTGTTCCTTTGGTGAGTCTAACATGGCATCTAGTTGTCCTGATATGAGCTTACCATGTTTGCAGCTTCCAGATACTCTCCAAAAATTTATATCAACTTTCACAAAGAACAAGAAAAATTCTGAGCTGCTTACCCACTCCAAATGTGAACTTATGCATGGTGTAGAGAATTCTACTGGATTATGACTTCATCAAGGCCTCCAAGAATGGTATACTGATCAAGTGCTTTGATGGCATCATGTGTCATGTATATCCCTGAATTTTCACTTACTCAGCTGACTATCCTGAGAAGTGAGTGCAGTCATGCTGGTTGGGGCTATTTTCTTGTCACTGACTTATATGACCAGGGTTATTCTTGCAACAATTCAGGACAAATGGTTGTCCCCTTGTCCCCATTGTATTATCCAAAGGTCATCTTTTCACCATCTGGGATTTCTTTCAGATTTGCATGCCAGAATCAGCCAGGCACAGCAGCATTGACTGCGGCAAATCCTGGCTGCTAGGAAGGTCATATATGAATTTGACAAACCTTTAAAGAGCATGTTTGTAGAATGCATCCTGAAGCTGACTTCATTAGTCCTGACTGTTGTCAGTCCACCAAATTGCTCTTCAAATCTGTAGACTGATGTCATAGTATATTGTATAGAATGCATTCAATGAATGTCTCTTGGAGTTGCAGTTTAACATATTCCCCAAGCTTGTTGTTGAACTATTACATGAATTTGAGTTAGGAGTCTTGAAGATGATTCTCAAACACTTATGTTGAATTATCTATGCAGTTGATCCTGGGCAGCTTGATGTTTTAAATGAAAGTTAGGCTTATAAATTTTCCTCAATAAGTACTAACTATCTAGATGTCCATACTTCTATTAGATTCCACACAATTAGGCCCTTTGGTGGCATTTGTGATTTCAGTGACCACACTGTGAATTTTGCACAACATCCAGCATGGTACTTCAAAGATCTGCTACAGGTAAGCTTACTCTATCTTCAGTGAAAACCAAGATTGGACTGCTGCATTCTACAGTGCTCAATACCTGCCTTCAATGGTTTACTGCCTCCAAACCATGACAAAATCACTCAGCTACTGCTGTTCTGACTTGCTGAGTGGCATGCATTGGCAAAAATGAGAGTTCACACTGATGGAACTGTTGATCTACTATATCAGGCTTGGCAACAGCTTGAAGCTCAGGTTCAACAGTTTCAGTGTGTGATGTGTGCTGCTTTTCAAGTGTGGAAGTTACCTTAGGAGTTAGTCAGCAGACAGAGCAGGAAGGCAGCTGAGTTTCAGGCAGGCCATTGAAAGACACCAGCAAGGGGTCATTTATTGATGAGAATACTGAATATCAACACATACAAGTTCCATGCACTAGGGGACTATGGGGCAATGATTCAGATGTTTGAAACTATGGATTCATATACCACAGAGATAGTAAGTTTATCACAGCCTCAATCAATGACAGCTGAACATTCCATCCTCAAGGGGAAGCAAGCACACTGGATGATCAAACACTTTTATGGGCAATTGAACAAGAAAGAGGTTGAGAAACAGTTTGCAAAGCAGGATAGATGACAAACCTTTATAAGATGGCAGCATGACCTTCATGTACTTCCAGACAATGAAACTGACAACTCTGAGCCATCACTAGATCACTTCATGACCAACCAACCATGTTCCAACAATGTCATCAGCCTCCCCCATTTCCTTCATGAAAATCAGGCAGACCCTGCTGTGAAGGTATGCTTGCATCATGCTCCATTACCACTATAACCTCAGTAACCATATCATGAACCAGCCAGAAATCACACAGATGTTGAAGGACCATTTGTTGTCCAGATTGCTTGGGTTAGATTACAATGGTGATGAGTGAACATTCACACCAGAATAGCAGAATATGGTCTGCCTCATCAATTTCAACTCAGTGGTCCATTCAAAGAGACTATGGACCAATTATATGACCTATGACATCTGCTGGGACTGTGATATAATACACATGTCACATGGGGATATGATCATGATGTACTCATGGGATGACAAATACCCTTTCTGATATGCTCAGGTGCTCCAAGCATTTCATCTCCAGGTGTTATTTTTCCCAAAAGGTGCCAATACTTCCCACAAGAGCATGGAGGTCCTATAGGTTCATTGGCTTGGAGTGGATGGAGATCACCAATGGGGATTTAGCAGGGCTGTCTTCCAAAGGTAGGCTTTGTTCCAGATCAACCTGACCATATCCCCTTTGGGTTCTTGGATCTGTCACTGGTGCTACATGGTTGTCACTTAATACCAGCATTCTTGGAGGGTCACACTGATGAATTGTTGTAGCTGGGACCCTCCATGGCCAGACCTGAAGGAAAAGGCAATAATTGGGCAGCTTTCTATGTTAACATGTAAGTTTGACCAGTGATTGGCTTCAACTCTGCTGATGCCTTTTGGATTCAGATGTGTGGACTGTAACATGTTCACTTGATTTGCTGGGATAGGACTGGGCTCTACTGACAAACCAGATGCTGGGGGCCCAGTGCTGGTAGTCAAGAATGGACAGGATTCCAATGAGGAAGATGAAATCTCCATGGAGGTGGATGTTAGTGAAGGGCCATCAGCAGACAAGATTCTTGGAGATTTCAGGGATGATGAGGGTAATGATGAGGATGAGGACAAATACAGCACTGATGAGGAGGATGAGGACGCTAGCAATGACAGTGGACATGGAGAAGACAACAATGATGATGACACCTGAAGTCAAGTCACATTTATTCCACAAGATGTTATCCTACATGAGAGGCTTGTATCTCTCGAAATGATCTGATCGCATGACTAACCACTTCTGATGAGTTCAAAGCCACTTTCAAAACAACAGAAGACAGTATTGAATGGTAAGGGATGACTGGATGTGAGTTGACTGTACGCTGCTCCCTGAGAATGACAAGGCTATCCAACTCCAGTATCTCATGCAAAGTTGTACCTAAATGACATGGTTTGGGAGAAGATTGTAGGCCTTGCACACCCTTGGCACCACTCTCCAGGAGGTTCCCACGGTCTTTAGACCTTTTTCCGTGTATAAGGAAATTTAGTCTATGAGACCCAGAGTCCCCTTCCATCTCCCACTATATTCCAAATCTGTCACCGGGGGCCTACAACATGCTCTCAGGGACCTCCAGTGGGGCCTCATGTAGACTACGCGCGAGCCTCGCTAGATGTACTCACGTCACGTGACTCCTCGCTCCATTTGTCGACCCGCTGCCCTCGTGCGCCCTTGACACGCCCCGCTGCACACCTGCTGCCCTCGTGTGCCCACAACGCACCTCGACGCGCCACGCCACTCACCCGCCGCCCTTGTGCGCATTCGACGCACCCCATCCACCACGCGCCGCCCACCTGCCGCCCTTGTTCGCCCTCAGCCCGCCTCGACGCGCTCCACCGACCACCCGCCGCCCTCACACACGCTCGACGCGCCCTGACGCGTCCAGGCGCCCCCCTCGTGCCCCCTCGACGCGCTTCGATGCGCCCCACCAGCCGTCCGCCGCTCTCACCGAAGCTGTATACCTAATTCGGACATCCGAGATGCAGGGTCGAATAGACTTATTACTGCCTACAAAGTAAACCGGTCTCCGAGACCCTCTATTGCCACCGAAAAGTGGTGGCTGAGGTGGCCTTGCACCATTGCCATACTTGCCGGAATGTGTGTCGCACGCATCATAACAGGCAAATTGGGTCAGATTGCTGGGAAATACAAATACGACACTGATTGTACTAATGTATCGTGGTAGACTATGTCCGTCAACCACATTCTGAATTGGGAGCCCTTATATGACAATTGTATGAAGCGGTACATATGCTCGAAAGTATCTCGTCTGCTCGGACTTCGACAATCCATTGTAAAGGTGATAACTTTGTTTTGCAAGTTGCCAATTCTTATCAGAGCGATTTTCAGTCTATAACCTCTTATAATCCTATGCCAACAAGTATCATGCCGAAACCAAGTCCCGCGACCTATATTGGATTAGCGTGGAACAACTTTTTTCGTGATGGTGCAGATTGAGCTCCAGCTACATCCGAAACCTGAAGAGCAGAGGGTACGCAAAATATCTTGTAAGACTCTGTCTGCTCGTAAGGAGGCATCAATATTACTCTATTTCACTTGCACGGTGATCACTCACTCTATCGCAGCATAGGAGGGGATGGACTCCTTTCTCGGGGCAACTCACACCGATTGCCTGGATCTTGATGCAGTACTTGATACGCTGCATGCACTGTCAATATACCAAGTCATAAAGGACGGGCGAAACTCACTTTGGGTGCAGGTATGCCATATTCGAGATGTAATTCATTCGGGGCCCATAAGTGTGTTACAGGACAACACATGGGAGATCCGTAGCGCGGGCAATAAAGTTTCACAAGATGTTCAGATGGATTGGTAACAACTGCAAAAGTGGTGGCAATTCCAGGGAGGAGAGAAGAAAAACGCAGGTAGTACATTGGGATGAATCTGTGGGTCGAGGAGAAAATGAAATCGCAACTAGTAACATTTGCCCTGTATGAAACCCAATGCTTCCACCGCTTCCTCTGTAACAGGGTGCATACACAATTGACACTTCGGGTACAATCAGCGCGGAATTCATATATTGCTGGACCCGAACTGGTCCTCTGACACACCACGGGCATGATCGAATAGGCACCAGCAACATAGCCGGTTATAAACACTCGGAAAAATAATAAGTTTTCAGTAAATATTATGCACATTTTAAGAATATTTATTTAACTCTGTAAACGAAACTTACCTTCATGAATAAGTTGTGTCAATTTATTCAAAACAATAAAGGTGGGTCTGTCATGTTAACAAACTCAATCACATACTTAGAAAAATATGTCAACTCTGTCAGTGGCACAAATTCAATATATATATTTTCCATATGTTGATGGTGTTCAACCAATCAGAGCAGTACTTTCCCCATATGTCATGCTAACATATGCCAAATACATATTTTGAGTTTGTAGTGGTACCTGAGTTCACATATTTTCCTGAATATGTAATTCAATATGTTAGTGTGACAGAACAATCCTTCTTATTTTAAATAAATTGATACACCTTATTTCTTCTTTGTTGGAAGGCTAAGTTTAGCTCACATATTTAATAAACATTCTCAAAATGTTGTACAATATTTACTTGAAACTTATTATTTTTGTGAGGCAGAATGTGTTGATAGCTATGTACCAGTTATCTTACTGGCACCTATTCAATTGTGCCCATGGTGACACTAGGGTACCATTGAAAGGTCACACAATCAAATAGATACTAGTAACAACTTATGTAAATAAATATTCTCAAAATGTGTACAGTACAGACAACCATCTCAAAATGCATAATAAGAGTCTGTTCAGACTCACCCAAAGTTGCAAAAGTTGTGACTCAACTTTGCAACATGTGATAGACTAAATCATGTGAGTGCCTGATGAATCATATTGGGATTCACCAGATCACCAGGCTTACCAACTTGATGCAGTACTCTCATATGTATACATTGTTGCATGAGTATGGATGGCATCCATCACTTCAGCCATGTCTACCCTGCCAATATTAGACCCTGATATCAGAGATCCAGGATTATTTTTGCTGACAGATTCAGGTGACAATGTGGATCATTAAATGATCCACTGCCAACATCCCGCAATTTTGCTCACCACAGTCATCATGCAGGTCACTTATTACTACAACCTCCTCTTTCTTGCCATACCTGAACACATCCCCTTCCATATGTCAATCCTCACTGGTAAAGGGTAGGTAATGGAGTTACTAAACAGCCATCCAGACTGGATCCCAGTTTCCCTTGATATTAGTCTAGGTGTCTTTGAGTCACTCATTTAGACACTCTCTCAAATTGGCCATGGGTCATCATACAATGGTATCAAAATGTAACACCTCTGATCTTCAGTCTCCTCCAAGATCATTTACTACAACTCTGAGGTCAATGCACACCAAGTCCCTTGACTCCACTCTGGAGTATCTTGGAGTTGACTGTTCATTCAAGCAAGGTTCTATTTCTTCTTCTGGACCTAATATATCCTATTCTGGGCATTATGTCGGAGTTACATCGGAGTTTAGCACTCACATCTCTGTCTCTATTTAGGTACTCAGCATTGTCCTTGCTCCCTCAGTTGTTCTGCTACACCACTGTGCAACAGCTGAGGTGAGCTCTTTAGATACTTTTCTCTGCTTTACTTTACTTATGTCTGTAGTCTGGGTATCTCTACCCCTCATAGGTAAATATAGTTGTTCTGCCACACCACTGTGCAACAGCTGAGTCTAAGTATCTCTACCCCTCATAGTGCAGAGATTTTGTCAACTGAAATCATCCTTGAAGAACAAGTTGTGATCTTTCTCCATGCTGTTGTAACAGGGTTGTCCACCTGGCATCTTGTGGAACATTTCCAGCACTCTAACAGGAGGGTACAAGGGTACTCCTATTGCACAGGTTAGAGAAGAGAGAGGTGAGTCAAGGATGCTCACTGAGATAGAGATCAAAGTTCTTGTGACCAAGTTTGAGTTAGTCAAGATTGATGAGATCAACCCTTGTAGAGCTTCTTAGAAGCTTGATCTTTAGGAGAAATGAACCTCATTATTAATTACATCACAGCACTTATCACCTTTAAATGCATCCAGAAACATGTATGTACTTGTATGTGATGTAGCTAGAACAAGATCAATGATGTCAGAATGACATCATAGGATCTGTTATGCTGCTCCACTTATTTCAAATAGGTGGAGTTGAGTTTGGGTCAACCCAACATACCAGTTGTGGAGCTATGAAAGCTCCAGACTGATGACATCATAGCTCAGTCATAAAGACTGCTTCTAGATTGTCATGTGGTCAATTCTGGAGTGTAATTAAGTTTACACTTTAATTAAGTTTGACTGATGTATCAGTCAAGCCTAAGAGACAATCTATGTCTTTAGTAACATGAATAGTGTATTATTACTATGGTCTGCCTGTACTAACAGAGCACAAGACCTGGTGTTCAATTCACAGAATCTCAACACTTTCTCCTTCACCATGGGGTTTTGAAAAAATTTCTTTCTTTGCTATGTTGAAGTGCAAGTCATCTGATAATGATATAGTGTCAGCTGCTAAAAGACTTGCTCTTGCTTCTCCTTGAATCACTGTAAGTTCAGTCTGCTTTTCATGATTTCACAACTGAGCAACTTGGCAGACTTGTATTAGAGTGTGGAGGCATGAAACCTTGCTGATAGATATTTGTCTCTCTCCAACAGCAACTTCTCTTGGAAAAAGGAAGGCTGATCCAGGGGTTGATAGCTCAATGAGCAAAAAGCATCATTATTTGACTGAAGCATGTCTGCATTATTTTCTTGCATTCTTTCATATTTACATTTGGATATGACAGTGCTTCCTTTGGTGCTTGCTGGGTGAGATTCTGTTGTTAATTACTGAAGAACTCTCAAAGAACTCTATGCTTTTACTTTCTCAAATTTGCCAGTACCTTCATGAAATTTTCACTGCTATATTTCTATTCAGTTCACTTTCAGCCTTCAAGTTACTGGTTAGAAGTAACTGATGAACAATATGGAGCATGGCTTTTCTGGTATTGCTGCAGTTTTTTCATTCCTTCTGATGTTTTTTGCTTCATTGCCTCAGCACAGACAATAGACTGCCATTTCTGAAAAATGAGTATCTTTTTCTGATTATTGAAGCATCTTGCCATAGACTTTGTTTACTTTTTATTCTGCTCTGACCCTATTCTTGATGCCCCTGCCCTCTTCAATGTTTTTCAAAGCATTCAAAAGTTTGAATGCAAGCACCTTGTCTTCTATGATACAAGGCATGCAGACAACATCTCCTGTATCAATGGACCTATCTCCTTCATTCCCAGTCATATTGAAGTGCTTCACTTGGATGTCTCCTCTTCTTTCACACTCCCTGTTTCAATTTTTCCCTATCTGCCTTGTGAAGCTCACCCATCTGAGAGCTTTCCTTAACAAATACTCTCTTGGTTACCAAGGGATGGGCTTCCCTTCTTCAGTTAGTTAACCTTCCATATCTCTCAATACTCTCCCTCAGTGACTTGTATTCCATTCACACACTAGCCACCTTCTTGAATAGACATAATGTGCAGGCCATCTGACTTGTCAATGACAATCAATGTACCATGGATATTAGACCTTTGTGGCATCATCACATGCAAACATCTATTTCAACACTCATGTTATTGGATGGCTTTCCAGCTCCAATGGTCCCACTTATACATTTAACCCATGTTGCAAGACCATTTGAGAAGCTTGTAGTGTGATTGAACCATTCCCACAACAAACAACACTTCTCAGCTTTTCTTTCCTGCACAGAACCTTTCTAGGATTGTCATGACCTTCAAGCAGACATTTCCAATGACATTATGAAACCCTCTGCTTATGCTGAGAGTAGAAGCATCCAGACTTGCTCAGCAAGAGGAATTATTTTGAGAGGCTCACCCATCCTGGAGAATTCTTATGCACTCATGACCCACTTCATTTCCCATTCACATATGCATGACTAAGATTTTTTATAGTTGTACTGTGTGCCATGTTTTTACAACCACAGAAAGCTCAGCTTTATATTACCAGCAACTGGTCTGATGAAGATCTCTGGAGTTTGTTGTAGGCTTTTATGTTCATCACTGAGATCAAAGTTTGGCAGCAATTGTTGTAGCCATTGTACTTGTGTTAAACTGCATGTCATAACTACTGATCACAGTAACTAACTTGTAACATATTGCATACCTAAGCTGTACATGTAGTTCATGCAAAATTCAAATCCATCATGATGTCATCTCTTTGAGAATGCCTGAAATGAGTTCATTTCACAATATCAACCCACTTCTGATAATTAGCTAAGCTTTCCCTTCTTCATAACATGACCTGCTCATGCTACTACCAGACATGATAACCTTGATGACAGCCAGGGCTATTGTCCTGAACTGATAATCAGGTCATGGAAATGAGGTGAGCACCCAAATTATTTGGATTTTAGTTTTGGATAAAGTGTGTCCATTACAAAACTACATGAATAGCTCTTGTGTGGTGGCAGATATACCACACTTTGTATGGCCTATGTAGTCACCTACCAATTATTTACATTTAATGCTGCTGCAGAGGATCACATTTACTTAGAGAGCTGCATCTCCTCATGGTGAGAAGGAGTGACAGATGGCACCATGTGTGGCATA
The DNA here is from genome assembly GCA_038094155.1 of Pulveroboletus cf. aberrans. Taxonomy (NCBI): domain Eukaryota; kingdom Fungi; phylum Basidiomycota; class Agaricomycetes; order Boletales; family Boletaceae; genus Pulveroboletus; species Pulveroboletus cf. aberrans. Next base: position 35,485 of record JBBPTO010000065.1, on the reverse strand, counting down.
AGGGTCACCAGAGTTGGTCCATCTAACACTTGGGATAGTGTACCCCCTAGCTGTACTGCCCTCATCAGATCCATCTCCTGCCAAACAATGTTATGCATTTTTACATCCTTCAGCATACTTGGAATCTTGCCAGGGGTGTGGACTTTCAGCAATTGAAGCATGGTTGTGTATGCATTCACCATGCCTGCATTGTTCCTTCTTGACTTTCCTAGACCAGTTTGGGAAGCAATTTTTCTGGAAGAGAGATCAAGAGAGGGCAGGAAAATGATACTGCTTCTCTGAGAGGAAGAGATAGATTTCATGGTAAGGATAGGAAAATAAACATGAAGTAATGGAATTTATATATGGTATCAGCAATTCAATTATATAAAAATGATGTAATAGAACATTTACCTCATGTTTGTAATAATGTTACAGCATGCTAGGGTCCAATATATATAATCAAAACTCAAAATTGAAAATTTGTCTGAATGCATCATGGTTTTGGAATGACTGCCATTTGATCAATTCTTAATCGAATGTCTTTATTCCTACACCAATGAAAAGCCATTAGTACCTACTTTATTTCATATACTTAGGTCATGTGGCTAGAATTAGTTGTTAGGGAAGAATATTGCATTTAATGCTAAATACACAGACATTCAGACAGTTTTATGAGCCACTATACATTGAGTTTTTGCAGAATGATATTATTCTTTTCCCTTAATGCCAGCAGCTCAGACTCTTGCTCCATCTGAATCTATGTCAGAATGTGACATCAGATTCAATGCATACACTTACCATTTGAAAATGACCAGGCACCTATACAGGGATCACTAGCTCACACTAAACACAAGAAAGAATGCACCAACAACTAGGCAAGATAAAGTGCTGTACAGCATGTCCTAGCAAGGGGGCTAGTGTAGGCCTTAGAGTAGTGAACCAAGGGTTGTGACTGGGGATGCCACAAGAACTTATCTGGAGTTCTTGGGCTGTTTATTAGCTGGTTTATATAGTACAGGGGTTGTTTGATCATGTATGATCATGATATCCATGTGTAGTAACTATGAAAGGTCATAGAACATCATAGAAGGTCACAGAATATTCTGCAAGAGCATCAGGCAGCATGCCATGTGATTGTGATGTGACATGTGACATGAAGTCATGTGACCTTCTTTGTGTGCAAAAAAATGATAAGAAAATAGCAGAAAGATAGAGAAAATTTCAAGGAAGAATGGATGTATCATAACACTGTTAATCTTGCTATCTGAGTAGCAAACTCTGCATGGATGGCCTTACAGAGCTTCTTCACAATATTTGCAATTTCTTGTTTAAGCATCTGCAATTATTTGGCCTGTTCAGTCAAAAGAATATCTCTTTCAGCAAGCTAATCCATCTGAATCTTTTCCTGCTCCTTGATTTGCTTGGTGATGAAAGTGAGGTCAGATTCTTAATTTATCAAGTGCCTCATTCTGGAGAGATATCATACAATCTTTGTTTATTATCTTAGTTTGTATTTCTTCCTGTTGTCAAATTATCACCACTTCTCTTGCTTTCAGATTGATGTGCAGTTGGTTCATGATGATGTTTTGTTCACATCCCAGTATTGCCTTGAGTTTCTATGCAAGTCATTGAAAGTCACTGGATATAGACACAGAATAAGTACTTATCCTCACATTCACACTGGCTTTGTGATACTGTGCTTTAAGGTCATAGAGGGTCTGATGAATGGAGTATGAATAATCAACCTTCTTTATAAGGCCCTTTTTGTGTAGCATGTCTAACAATTCATCAGTACCATTCCTGATAAAGACCTCATGCATTGTACTGCAGGCTCCTGAAGTGCATCATTGAATGTATGTGTTAAGAGGGACTTGCTGATAGCATGACCAGAAGAGGGAGTGATTGCTGATACCCAGAAATTGACTTCTATATCATCTGTATCTGAGGGGGAGAAGGTACCTGAAATGAGGCAAGGAGTCATGTTGTTTTGGAATAACCCTGGAGTGTATCCTAACAAAAAAAAAGATTAAGATTGACACCCTAAAGAGTTAGCAACTTATACTCACTTGTGTGGAATTCACTAGAAGTAGCATCAAGAGTTATTTGACCACTGTCTTCAAGCAAGACTGGAGCACATCCTGAAGGGAAAAAAGGACTGAGATCAACACATATTAAAGGTTATCAATCTACTCACCTGTAGAGAGCATAGAGTGTCCGCTAGGAGTAAGCATAGGTTTAAAATCCATCTGGCCACTGTCTTGAGATAACCCTGGAGTGCATGCATTGTGATGAAAAGAAACTAAAACCACATGCTTAAATTTTGGTGACTGCTACTCACCCACTGTTGAGAGTTTGCTATGAGCAGAACTCAAATCCCCATGGTCCAGGCTGGGGTTTCAAGTGGGATTCACATCCAGAGAATTCAATGGATGTGAATTGTTAGGAGTTTGCTATGTGTGATGAAAGACTGGTAAGAAAGACATGAGTGTGGGTACTGATGGGAATGATTTATAAGTACTTGCTGAAAATGAATAAAATGTGGCAAAGAGTCATCCACATTATTGGGCTTACTCACCTGCAGATCTTATGGGGGAAGGTTATTGGGATTTTATCATGTTCATCATGGAAGCAAGATTCTGGATGGTTGTCTTGACACCCACCAGGACACACCATACTATAGCCAGCCCATGAATAACAAAGAGTCCTTCACTTTTTTATGAACCCACTGATAGAATGGATCCAGATTCTAAACCATTTTCTTAACATCTGACAGGGGATGCTAACAAATAATATGAACATGTTTCTCTCATTCGATCTGAAATTCATGCACTGTGCATACCAACTGATACATATATTCATGACAACTAATCCACTATCCCTGATGACATCTTCCATATCCATGTGTTACATAGTGGACTGCTTGAGCAGATAGTGATGGTGGTAGTAGGTGAAGATAGAAAAGCTGATGTAAGTGTTATGAGTGGTTGGATATTGTGAATCCAACATTAGCTAACCTTGATGATAACATGTGACCATGCATACTGAATACAATCTATTATTGTTATTATCTACTAGATATTTACTTTTGTTGCTGCAAACAATCTATAAAGGTTGGGAGTTGGAAGGGGATAATGAACCACATAATCTCAGCACTGTGTTTTAAGTACATATATCCTGGCATTCAAGCTTTCTGGTCATCATGACACAATATTATGCATGGCCATATCAAAGGGTGGTATTTTACTTGCAAGTGAAGATTAGTTTGTGTATCTATGCAAGGATGTTTGATGACACATCTATAGGTATGGGTGGCCTGTGGATCTGGGAATTGCATAAAAGAATGCAAGGTAGAAAAGTCAATCATACATAAAACCACTGTGATCTGGTGACTTGCATGGCATGGCTCACCTGCAAAGATGACATTCAGGAAACTCTATGTGCAGATACTGGACTAGAATACATTGCTGTGTGGAGGCACCATGCAGATTCAGTAACTGAATTCAATAGATATGACCAAGAAGGATTGATAGCAGACAGGAGATCATGGCCCTCACCTGCAACTGTTCTGTGAGCCTTATGCTTCTATGGAGAAGTGTTATGATTGGCCCCTTTTCTGTTATCACTTACATACACATGAGTATAAGTTCCAGACTGGACATTCTTTTCTTTTCATCACTGACTATGATACCATGACTCCTCATCCATTTTCATTGCATTCCATGTGATTTCACTTGCTCAGTTAGTGACTCCATCCTCACCTACCCTAAACTCTATATATGTATATAAACCTCATTGTCTTGTACCTGTATTTCCCAAGCTAGACCTCCCCTTCATGTACCTCAATACACTGGGTCTTTGCTTCACTCCTCATTTCTAGTCTCTCATCAGGAACCTCCTAGCTCTCTGAGACTTCATAGTGCTCTTGAGGCTATGCTGTTTTATGAATATCTTATCACCCTGCAATGATAGATCATAGGGTAGTCTAGTTTTCTTTGATGTTCAATCATTGAGACAGAGCAAGCAGAACATCTTGTTCACCTCAAACCCTTGTACCTTGTCCTCATAGAGCAGCTTGCCCTGCTCTTCTTCATCCTTAGTACTCTAGACTCTCTTAAGGGGCTACACCCATCCTCTATCCAAGGTAGTCATAATAAAAGGTCTAGCTTCCCTGTTGGCTACCACCTGGTAAACCATTATTCCTTCCAGACCCCCCATTGATACTCATTGGCACTCCCACTCCAACAACCCCTCTGAATCTGAGTTGCCTCCACATGCTTGGACCTTCTCTGACAATGATGACCTATACCTATCTACCAAGGAGGATATGGAAGTCACCCTCAATATAGCCCACTGCCTCTCCAACTCTGCATCCATTTTCTGGGCACCAACTCCTCCATTGCCAATGCCCATGTTGCAATCTGAAAGAATCTTCTCCTTTCCTAGAAATCCCTTAGATCTATCTGCACCCCAGGAAGTCATAGAAGTGATGTCTTTTTCTAAACCCATGGAGCTGAAGCTCAACCACCCAGTACTCTTCAATGGCAACACTGCCAACTTCAAAGAATGGTTGGATGTCATTTCAACCTACCTCCCAGTCAATGCTGACATCTACCATAATGATGACAAAAAGATCACCTTCACCCTCTCTTTTATGATGCTCAGATCTGCCCAAGTCTAGGCTAAGACCTTCTGGAGAAAAGCTGTTATCAATGAGAGCTTTGGGAAATGGTCTGATTTCATCAATAAGTTTAAGAACTCTTTTGTTGGAGAGGACAAAGCAGCTGACACACTAGCATGGCTGTTGTCTGCCTGTATGACCAGAGATAAGAAAGGATGGTGGACTCCCTCCATTATAAACTTTAATGCCAAGTTTTAGGCTCACACCACAAGACTATTGGCCACTGATGCCATTCTGATCTCTTTTTACCAGTTGGCTATGATCACCCCCCTCAGCACCAGAATTCTCTCCATGGAGGAAGTCTCTGACACCATCAAAGAATGGTACAAATGTGCAATCTTCTTCCAGAAACATGGGAGAGAGTGAACATTATTGCTGAAGCATACAAGGAAAGAACATATACCTATGCCACTCCCTTATCCTCAAAACCCTCTTGAGACCCCAATGCTATGGATGTCAACACCATGTCCATCCCTCACCCCCAGAAGCTGACCCCAGAAGAATGGGAATGCTGTCATAAGAAAGGACTCTGCTTCAAATGCAGGAAGCCTGGGCATGCTGCCCAACAATGTAATATATCCTTTGACTCTCTGAAACCTTCCATCAAGAAGACAATGAAGAAGGACCTTAAAGACCTCCCCATGTTGAAAGAATGTGAGGAAAATGACAAAGAAGTGGTCAGAAGAATAACTGGTTTCTTTTCCCAGGGTTTTTAAAACAGAGGACAGCCTCAATGTCTGCCACCTCCCACATAGTATGTGTGCCTGTAACTGTATCTCATATGATGAAGTCTATGCAGAATCCCATTGAACTCGTCATACCATCACACATGCTAAAAACCATCAAAACTCATGCCCTGATCAACAGTGGCACAGACATCAATTGCATCAACTGGGGTTTCATTCAAAAGAACAAACTCCCAACCTTCCAACTTGAGAAACTGTTCCAAGTCTGCAACCTTGACATGTCCTCAAATAAAAAGAAAAAGATGTTGTTTTCCACTACACTTTTTATCAACATCAAAGGGATCACTAAAAAGGTCCTCTTCTGTGTCATGGATTGTGAATAACAGAACATCCTCATTGACTGGTCTAAACAGACCTGCATCATCTCCAAATTTCTCAATGAGTTGAAAGACTTGTACCAGACACACATTGCTGACCTTAAATGGCATGACAAATTCTATCCTACTGCTGCCCCCAAGGAAACCATGGTTCATTGAGTCTATGACAAAAGGCTCTTTGATTGTCTCCAGAAGACCCAAGAATCTGACCAGGTCACTGTTGACAAGAAATATGCTGACCTCCATTGTATAGTCCACATTGGAACCTGCTTTGCCCTCTGTGGCAGCCTCTGACATGAGAGGTTTGTCACTAAAGTTACCACTGCCACTGAGCTTGTGGCTGTGGCTGAGAATGCCAAGCCCAAGACCACACTACCCTCAGAATATGCTGAATTCTCTGATGTCTTTATGAAAGAGGCATCTGACCACATACCACCACCACATCCCTATGATCACAAGATTCACCTCAATGATTTCTTCATTTTCAAAGTAGGGAGAGTCTGTCCATTGTCCCTGGATGAAAGAAAAGCCACCAAGGACTTTATCCAAGAAAACCTTGATTGTGGAAAGATTTGCCCCTCAAACTTCCCCCAAGCAGCACCCTTCTTCATTGTCAAAAAGAAGGATGGCAAACTCCGCCCCTGCCAAGACTACCATTACCTGAACAAGCATACAGTTTGGGATGCATACCCCCTCCCTCTAGTTTCTGACCTTGTCAACAAACTGAAAGATGCCAAGGTGTTCATCAAGTTCAAGTTTGCTGGGGATACAACATCAGGATTAAGGATGGCAATCAATGGAAAGCCACCTTTATTACACACAAAGGCCTGTTTGAACCCCTCATCATGTTCTTTGGGCTTATGAACTTCCCTGCCATATTCCAACGATTCATGAATGATTTGTTTAGGGACATGATTGCTGAAGGATGGCTTGTCATCTATATGGATGATTTCCTTATCTTTTCTCCAGACCCTGAGCTCCATGAGGAGCAAATCAAACATGTCCTTCAGAGGATGCAAGAGCTCGACCTGCACCTAAAACTCAAAAATGCACCTTCACTGCCTCCAAGGTAGAACACCTTGGAATGATTGTCAGACTAGGACAGATCACTATGGATCCAGTCAAGCTCAATGGGATTGCTGCTTGGCACACACCCATGAAAGTCAAAGACATCCAGTCTTTCCTAGGTTTTGCCAACTTCTACTGGTGATTCATCCTCAATTACTCATCAGTCACTCACTCCCTCATCAACCTGACAAAGAAGAACCTTGCATGGTGTTGGACTCTTACATCCCAGAAGTTCTTTGACAAGCTGAAGGCACTTTTCCTGTCCAAACCAGTCCTCCACCTCCCTGACATGTCCCAACCCTTCACCATCATGACTGAAGCATTGAAGTTTGCCACCAGGGCAATCCTCCTTCAGACTGACATCAATGGAGACTGGCACCCCTGCTCCTACCTCTCACAGTCATTCTCCCCTGCTGAGAGGAATTATAACATTTACAATCACAAACTCCTCACAATTATCCATGCTCTGAAAGCCTGGAGACATTGCCTCTCAGGCTCCCTCTTCTCCATTCAGGCATTCACAGATCACAAGAACTTGACATACTTCTGTCAGCCCCAGAATCTGAACTACTGGCAACTCAAAGAACACAATACAGGAACAACTCTGCTCTCTGATTTCCTCTTCATTAACCTTATCAATTTCTCCCTAGCAGGCAAACTTGCTTTCTTCTCATCCTCCAACCCCCTCATACTCCAAGCTGTGCAAGCACTGCAAGAAAAGGTACCCCTGCCTTCTGCTTCCATCTCTCTGATTGGTCATACACTGACAGAGTCCTGTTCTATAAAGGACATATCTATGTTCTCTCCACAGATAACCTTCAACATGAGGTCCTTACCCATTGCCATGATCACAAGACTGCCAGACATCCCAGTTACTTGAAACCCCACCAGCTTGTCTTCATCAAATTTTGATGGCCAGGATTGGCCCAATTCATCAGGAAGTATGTAAAAGGCTGTGCCATTTGCCAACAGAATAAGGCAATCACCCACCCCACTGTTCTCCATTGACACCAATTAAATCCTTGTGTATGCATCCATTCCAGCAGATCTCATGCAATCTCATCACAGATCTCCCCTCTTTCTCCAATTTCAATTCCCTGTTGATTGTGGTTAACCACAGGCTTACTAAGGGGATAATTCTCTGCCCTACCAAGAAAACTATCACCACCAAGGGTGTAGCAGCCCTCTTTTTCCACAAAGTCTTCCTCTGTTTTGGTCTTTATGACAAGATCATCTCAGATTGAGGCCCACAGTTTGCCTCCTCCTTTGCTAAAGAGCTAGGTTGTCTCTTAAACTATGATCTGTCCCTGACCACCACTTATCATCTCCAGTCAGATGGTGAGACTGAATGTGTCAACCAGGAAGTTGAGACATATCTCCAAATCTTCTGTGGCACAAACCCTGGTTTCTGATTGGATCAGATTACCCATGCTGAATCTGCACATAACCACCACCCCCACTCTGTCACCAGCAAGTCACCATTTTTCCTCATGATGGGCTACAAACCCTATGCCCTGCCTACTATTCTCCCTGATTCCAGCCTCCCAGCCATAGACCTCCAACTGAAATCCCTCTCTGCAATGAGAGATGAAGCCCTAGCTGCCCATGAACTCACACATCAAGTCATGGCATTGCGAAACAAATAATCTTTCACCCCATTCTCCAAGGGAGATATGGTTTGGCTTGAAGCCAAAAACCTCTGTCACTCCATCATGAATCCAAAATTTGCATCCAAAAGAGAAGCACTCCTCATGATAACAAAGGTACTGTCTCTAATTACATATGTATCAACTCCGTCTTTCACAGGCATGGAAGATCCACCCCATATCCCACACTTTCCTTCTATCCCTGTATAGAGAAAATACCATTCATGAAAAGAATTTTCCAAGACCACCACTGAAACTTGTAGAGAGTGAGGAAGAGTATAAAATAGAGAAATTTTTGAAACACCATGGTGCACCATCCTCCCACACATTCCTGATCCATTGAAAGGGATACTTGGCTGAATAAGATTCCTGGATCTCAGAATGGAACTTGAAACATTCCCAGTCTACTTTAGATAGTTATAAAAAACATCCCCCTCTCACTTTTCCCTCTCACACTCTCTCAGAAAAAACTGTCACTCAGAAAAACTGTCCTTGAAAATAAACAAAGTCATGTCCTTATTTCCCATCACTGTCTCTTCCACCCTCATAGATACCATCTCATCTCCCTTCTCCATTTTTTTAATACCTTAGAACCCTCCTCCACTATAGCCACTCCCAGCTGGACCACCACATCCTTCCCTGATGGAAAACCTGTCCAGATCATCTTTGATGCCTATATGTCTGCTTGGCACCACTTCCGGCTTGAGAACACTGTAACCATCCCCATCCCTGCCTTCATTGTACCAGCCATAGCTGCTGTTCCTGCTCACCCAGTGATCTCAGTCACTGTTCCCTCCTTTGTTCACAATCTCTGTTACAAACTTCCTGGTGATGACTATCTTGGCCTGATGACCAAAAGGTTGGTCAACTCCCATCTCTCCTCTGCCATAGCCTCCCACATCAATATCATTTCCCCACTATATGCTCTCTATAGGAGTTACCTGCAGACCCAATGTCTCTCCCTCATGGCTGAAGACCTCCTCACCCCTGCCATCACTGACCATGATGCTGCCCACATAGGTTGACATCTTGAAAGTGTTCAGGATGAGATTCAAGGTCTCCTTCTCATGATAATGTATCAGATAGAGATGAAAGAATTTCTCACCAATATGGATTGATGCCTCCAGGATCTCACTGAGTTCCAGAACTCTCATACCCCTTCCACATCCTCTGAACTGTTGAACTCTGCAGAACTCACCACTTTAGAGCATGCAGAAGCTCACTGGACTGGAAACAAAGGAGCTACCCCTCTTTCCTTGTCTCACCCTCACCACCATGAGACCTGCCACCACTGCCACCATCTGGGTTACCAGCACATCTTTTGCCCAAACTATGAGTGCCCCATTTGTCGTCACACCATGCCCAGCCATGTACAGATGTGCTGCCCTTTTCATCAGTGCTGACTAACTCCTCTCTTATTGAGCTCACTGCTGTCATCACACAGCTCGAGAGGTTTACCATCTAGACACCATGGCATCAGTCATATTCCTGGCACTCGTTCCACTCATGCCAGACATGGTACCTTCAGACAATCTCTTTCAGTTCCTGCATCTTAATGATCTGCTTCACCCTGTCGTCTTCTGTCTCATGATAATGAAAAATATACCACAGAAGGAATGGCAAACATGACTGGCTCCTCTGGAGGTGGGCATTATCTTGATTTTTGATCCTTTGATGCTGTCTCAAACATACTAGGGGGTAATGTTATGATCAGCCCCTTTTCTATTATCACTTACATATGCATGGGTATAAGTTCCAGACTGAACATTCTTTTCTTTTCATTGCTGACTATGATACCATGACTCCTCATCTATTTCCATTGCATTCCATACAATTCCACTTGCTCAGTCAGTGACTCCATCCTCACCTCCCCTAAACTCTCTGTATATATATATATATATACCTCATTGTCTTGTATCTGTATTTTCCAAGCTAGACCTCCCCTTCATGTACCTCAATACACTGGATTTTTGCTTCACTCCTTGTTCCTAGTCCCTTATCAGAAACCTCCTAGCACTCTGAGACTTCATAGTGCTCTTGAGGCTATACTGTTCAATGAACATCTTGCCACCCTGTGATGATAGATTGTAGAGTAGTCTAGTTCTCTTCAATGTTCAATTGTTGAGATAGAGCAAGCACAACACCTCAAACCCTTGTACCTCATCCTTGTAGAGTGGCTTGCCCCACTCTCCTTTGTCCTTAGTACCCTAGACCCTCTTAAGGGACTACACCTATCCTCTACCCAAGGTAGTCATAACAAAAAGTTGTCATGATATTTGGAATGTACAATAGGAAAATGTAAGTAACAGCTGATTAACAAGGCAAGATCTAGATGCTTACCTTTCATAGCTGCACCCTCAGGAGTAAAGGCAGTACAGTTCTTGAATCCCAGGCAACTGGAAGGATGATGTAAGCTGAGTGTATACCACTGAGCATGACATTAAAGTGACAGGGACAGTGGTGGAGCTGCAGTGGACCAGACTTGAACACATGTTGTTATTAATCATGTGATTACTGGTTATAGCCTACACTGAGTGAATGATGAAATGTGCACTTGGACATATGAAACAAAATCAAAAAAGTCATACCTGAAACAGATCATGTTTGCAGAGAAAGGCAACAAAATGATTGAAGGAAAAGATGACAGAAGAGCCTACATTTTTTGGCAGGCTAGCAAAATACTTTGCCAAGTATTATGGCACTCTTCTATGAAAAGGGTGCAAACAGTGACAGTGAGCCTTCCTACACTTGGGAGAGGACAAAAATTTGACACATCTTCAAACAACAACAAGCATACAAAGATCAATATATGAAAGAAGTGCATCCCATCAACAAAATGTGAAGTGAATAGGGGCCATCAGTTGCAGTGTAGGATCAATCATACAGATGAGTATCAACCTGATCATGTTCAGTATGATCACATTACTTATATGCCAGAACATTGTATGTCAACTGTTTTCCACTAAGCTGTTGTATCTTAACATTTGCCAGTGGAGTTTGGACATGGGAATTGCATTTATAAAAGGGTTATTACCACAGTGTTATGATTGGCCCCTTTCTTCCTCACCACTTACATACACATGGGTATAAGTTCCAACTTGGACACTCTTTTCTTTTCATTGCTGACTATGATACCATGACTCCCTGTCTGCTTTCATTGCATTCCATGTGATTTTACTTGCTCTGTCAGTGATTTCACCCTTACCTACCCTGAACTTGCTCTATGCCTATGTATGTATATAAACCTCATCATCTTGTACTTGTATTTCCCAAGCTAGACCTCCCCTTCATGTACCACAATACACTGGGTCTTCACTCCACTTTCATCTCTAAGCCCTCAGTCCCTCATTGGGAACCCCTTGCTTTTTGAGACTTCATGGCACTCTTGAGGCTACACTGTTCCAGGGAACCTCTTGCTACCCATTGATGATAGATCATTGGGCAGTTTAGCTCTCTTCAATGTTCAATCATTGAGACAGAGCAAGCAATAGGTCTTGTTCTCCCTGAATCCTTGTACCTTGTCCTCATAGAATAACTTGCCCCATTCTCCTTTGTTCTCACTGCTTTAGACCCTTTTTAGAGGCTACGTCTACCCTTTACCCAAGGTAGTCATAACAAAAGGTCTAGCTTCCCTATCAGCTATCACCTGGTAAGCCACCATTCCTCCCAGGCCCCCCATTGACACCCATTGGTGCTTCCACTCCAATGACCCCTCTAACTCCAAGTTGCTCCTGCATGCTCAGATCCCTTCTGATGATGACGAATATCTACCCACTGAGGAGGATATGGAGGTCACTCTTGATCTAGCCCATCACCTCTCCCACTCTGCATCCATTCCCTGGGTGCTGACCCCTCTGTCACCAACACCCATGCCACATCTGGGAGAATCTTTCCCTTCCTAGAAATTCCCTAGACCCACCTGGACCCCAGGAAGTTATCCAAGCCTATGAAGCAATGTCTTCTTTCAAGCCCATGGAGCTTAAGCTCAACCTCCCTGCACCCTTTGATGGCAACACTGCCAACTCTGAAGAATGGTTGAACATTGTTTCAACCCATGTACCTTCTAGTCAACACTGATGAAACTTCTTTCAAGACTTAGATCTAGGTGAGTTGTGCCAAATGTTATGGTGTTTTTGGTCAAATTCCACATTCCATCATCTAACAGTGTATTCAGAAGAATTCTGGAAGCAGTGAGGGTGATACCAACCCCATATATTATAGTATGAGTTAGCAACTATCATGGATTCTCAAAGTCTAGTGTGTGAATCTCCAGAACAATAAGAATGGTTTGGGTCAATTGGTCTATTGATTGAAGGAAAGAAATCTTGCCTTAAAACCTCAAACCCCTGAAAATATACATATGCAGATGAAGTGATGTAATAAGTCTCAGAAGGGAAAGCCCAACCAGCATCACTGTAGGCAGAAAAAAGGGTCTCATTCTTGTACATGAAGGAGCAGGGGAGAATACTCTGATCTGTCATTGTAGTCTTCACAGTTGTGATTTTGAAAAGGTCAACAATGCAGAGACAGTTAGAGTGAACTTTATAAGGCAGAATATCAGCTGTCTCCAGGAAGGGTATCTCTTCTTCCTGATAAAGAATCATTCAGTGATGTTTCTTCAACAGAAGGGACATTGATTCTTGGAACACTGCTTTCCTGGTTGATCCATCCTCCAATGATATCATCACTGTAGATGATTCCAATATCATCCACAATACATCTTCAAAGGCACTGTAGTTCATCTGGTATAAAGCAAGCTTCAAGAACAGGAGTGGGTGTGCAAAAAGGTATTTCTTCTAAAATATTTGCTGAATGACAGAGAGCGTAGTCTGGAAGACAATGAGGAGAATATGTGGAAGGATGAGGAAGAGAAGAAGAAGGGGTCTCAGAATTAGATGTAATAAATCCTGGCAGTCAAATTTGACAAGAAGATTCAACAAATCAAGCATCATCTTCTAAAGGAGGTTTGGTAGAGCAGAAGGATCCTTGTAATCCAGAGATACATAGATTCAGAAACAGGTAATTTCCAGATGTTCTGTTCTCCTGCTCAGTGTGAATGTCCTTTGATAGTAGATTCCAACTGAACAACTCTAAAGTGATGTGAACCAGATCTTCCTATACAGTATTGTCCTTGTCATTCACAAAAGGCACAGGGGAGATGATGTCAAAATGAGGTGTTTTGAGCATGATTCTAACAGATTTATTGTAGGCAATTGGGTTCCTCAGGACAAGAAGGAGCAGGTATGTATTCCAATACAGAAGTAGAAGCATCTTTCCTATGTGAGAAGGATATTAGAGATATGAGAGCAGGATAGGATGGATGTGAGAAATGGGATAACAAGGATAAGAATGGTCTCTCCAAAGGTGGTGGAGGATTCAGAGGTGGATTATGAACCTCTTGATGGACAGGTCTAGTAGACACTGTAACCAACAAGAAAGTAAGGGTTTGATTAGTCCATTGATTCATAATGAGAGTGAATGGACCATCCAAGATGTGAATGATGATATTTCCAAAAGGAAGTGGAATGAAAAACAAGCCTTCAAAGCTATAAGCAATGAAATGATGTAGTACCAAGTACATGGCATTCCACAGGATTAAAAATAATCTGGAGAAACCTGCAGCAATACATTCATCCATAGTATCAAAGGTATGCAACAGGGATGTGCACAAAGTATGTCAAGGTACCTTTAGGCAGGGCTCATAACCTAAAGAAATGCAAAGATTTCTTTGTCTCATCCTTCAAGGTAGCAGATGGTCCTACTAGTCAAGGGACTGATAGAGAAAGAAAAGGTTATGGACCTTGATGGAAGAACTCACCAAGAGTAAATAGAGTATCACAAGATAGTGGGTCTAAGAGTAAGACAGAGAAGGAGAGGACTCAACTTGACTGTCTGAGTTGAATAAGATTTCTAACTTGAACAACTGGAGAGTAACCATGAGGAAGCTCTTCTTAAATACTTTACAGAACTATTTGTCTCTGTATATGTCAAGATGCTGAACTTCTCCAGGACTTCATCTGATGGAGGTCCAAGGGATATTGGTCAACTCTGGGGCAAAAGGACACAGGAAGGGCCGGAGGTCCAACAGAGATGGGGCAGAACGACATGCAGAGATGACAAAGGTGGAACAGGGCAGAGATGAGGGGTTATGGGGGTAAGGACTTGATGCAGGACTTATGTGTCATGCCCTTGCCTACTGTCAGGTCCTCATTTTGGAGACAGGAGGGACAAGGTGAAGAGATAAAGAGTAAAGGGAAACTTCATCAGGATCAGACAGAGTTAGAGGAGTGAGAATCAAGGAAATATCTTTTATATTTGAACTAAGGAGTACAGGAGGGATTACAGGAGTTTATGTACTAGGAGGTCAGATTGGAGTCTGGAATGGAGAATGGAGGAAACCATATGTAAAGGTACATAATGGTCAGAGGTCATAGGGTGCCAAGAGGCTATGTACATAGGATGAGGGGATGAAGAATGTAACACAGGAATATCATAGGAGTAATCATAGGTCTAGGAAATGGAATGAACATAAAAGGAAACAAGATCTGGACCAATCATAATTGGTCCAATGGAGGAAGAGGTTCCAGTATTGGAGGTCTGATGAGTGACAGGACAGAGTCCCTTGGAGGAGACCAGAGATGAGGGTGTTGGAGTTGGAGGTGACATAGAGGGTATTGGAGGGTGGTTCAGAGGTGTGATAATAAGGGTTAGAACAGGATATGACAGTATAGACCTTTATCATATATGGATAGATATGAGTCATGAAACATGACTGGAGAACTGAAATTATTGGTAGAATATATGTAGATACTAGCTGTCATGATCCATACTCCTCTGGGGCTTCATCCAATGGAGGTCTGAGGGTTATTGGCCAACTCTGGAGTGAAAGGATGCTAGAAGGACCAGAGGTCCGATGGAGATGGGGAAGAGCAACATGCAGAGGTGACAAAGGTGTAATGGAATGGAGATAAGGGATTATGGGGGTGAGAACTTGGTGCAGGACTTATGTGTCATACCCTTGCTTACTGTCAGGTCCACATTTCAAAGATGGGAGGGACATAGTAAAGAGGATAAAGGAGAGAGGAAAATTTCACTGGGATCAGATGGAGTTAGAGGAGTGGAAATCAGCATAACAACATCAATATTCAAACTGAGGAATACATGAGGAGATTATAGTGCTTATATACTATGAAGTCAGATTGGAGTCTGGAACAGAGAATGGAGGAAACCATATGTAAAGGTACAATAATGATCAGAGATCATAGGGTGCTGAGGGGCAATGTACATAGGACAAAGGAATGTAATGTAATGCAGGAATAGCATAGGAATGGATCATAGGTCTGAGGAATGAAGTGAACATAAAGGAGAATAAGATCTGGGCCAATCATAATAGGTCCAACAGGGGAAAGGGTTTCAGCATTGGAGGTCCAATGAGGAGGTAGGACAGAGTCCTTCAAAAGAGACTGGAGATGAGGGTGTCAAAGTTGGAGGTGACATAGGGATATCAGAGGGGGTTCAGAGATATGAGGATCAGGGTTGGAATGAGATATGACACTAGCCAATGGCACAAGTATTTTGTCACTATGAGAACAATGAAACAATATGAGAGTAGAAATGACTGATGATCACATGATCATGATCTAGAACCTTGGTTATTTAATGAAGAGCAGAAAGCAAATACCAAGTTTCAACAGTCCTGAGTTCAAACCCCAGCCTGGCCACTTTTCTCACTTGATCACAACAAGTTGATAACTTCATTTCTAAAATCAGATATATATTATTTACTGAATGTGAGCTAAGTGTGAAAGGCACTTAGCAAGCATTTACTTGAACTTTAATCCTCCAAACTTGAATAAGAACTATGATAGAATTAATGAAGCCTCTCATTACCAAATACAAGTAAAGTATCAAAGGCACTCAGCAAGCATTTACCTTCCATTTGAATCTTATTCCATAAAACTAGGATAACTTGTGCTGAAGGTACAAGCAGCAGGTAAAATGGGCTCATCATGGTTGAGAAAAGAGATGATGTGGGAAAAATCTGAGCAGTGATGGATTTACATATGTTTAGATTCAAATTTAGACTTGGCAACAAACTCAGCCAAGCCAGAAATTTCTCTGAGTCTTTTAACTACACTTTGTTACACTTTTGTATGCTTTGTAACTGGGAAAAGTGGAGAAAAGGGGGTGATAGAAGAGGAAAAGGAGAGAAAGGAGGTGATGAAAGATGGAGGAAGTAATGAAGAAGTGGAGGAAAGGGGGAGGGGATAATGAGAAAGTGAGGAGGAGAAGGAAGTGATGGAAAAGTGGAGGGGAGGGAAAGGGAGTGATGGAGAAGTGGAAAAGAGGAGAAGGGGTTAATGAAGAATTGAAGGGAAGAAGGAGGGAGTGATGGAGAAGTGGGGAGAAGAAAGAGGAGGTGATGGAAAAGTGGGGGGGAGGAAATTGGCATTCCAGAGACAATCAGATATTTTAAAGCAACTTAGTGTAGATATAGCTGTAAACAAATTCCACCTTGAAAAAAGGAAATGTCTTCAGTATATAGTTTACAACATATTGGAAATATTTACTTGAATCAGAACTTATCTCTTCAAAAGAGAAAGAATAGGTTGGACAGATTTATACAGAATAATAAAGATGGTTAACATACTATATTCAGAAAAACTTTTAGACTCTGTTATCACTACATAGTCAAAAAATGTTTTAGAATATGTCTGAAAGATATAAAGGAAAGGCACTGCTTTCATTGGTTGCCAGCATCAACATATTCTCAATACTATCCCCTCCAGTGACTTCATCAGTCCAACGACTTTGTCACCCCCATAAAATACACAACCTCTTTTTTTTCTACACAATCACATTGTTTCTACTACCAAAGCTGAGTCCATCTGAGCTTGAATGAACAAAAACAGTGTGGAATTGAGAAAGATGATTGATGGTTGATTGTCATGCTGAACTGTCACCTTGATGCAGCTCTGCAGTGGGGATTAAAAAAAAACCCGAAGCTTTGCCAAGAGTGTGCTGAGTTGTCAGTCCAGCTGGTCACTGCTCACTGCTCTGTAGTACTCAGACTCCTGGGCCATGATGGTGTAAAGTAGCTACAGGACTCAGAATGAAGTCCTAAGCAAATAAGTAGGGTGCAAGTGTAGGTCTCAACCCAGGGGATTGCAAAGAGAATGAAAGAGGACAAAATGGATGGCTCACTGATTGTCCACAGGACACTGGAAAACTGAGTTTGGAATTCCCCTGTTTGGTAGGGCTAGGAAACCAACTTGGTGTTGCAGGACTATAGCAGAAATGGGGGAAACTGGAGGGAAACTGGCTTAGGATAGGAACTGGATGATACTAGATGGCTTGCATAGTGATGGTAGGAAAGTTACATCCTAATTCAGGCATACCTGAATGATATATAGTAAGAGAAACACAAAAAAAAGGCTACTTGACTCTAAAGGAATGGATCTGGTGTGCGAGAAAGTGATCCGGTGCACGGGAATCCAGTATCCAGTGGACTGGATGGGTATCTTGTGCACATGGGTCCAGGTCCGGTACATCGAATTGAAAGGAAATGGTAGACAAACAGTAGACAGATCAAAAACTGACCTTCAGACAACTACCAGATCGACTCGGATCAGGATAGACAGCAGCACGGAGTAGGCTCAGATCAACTAGAGCACAGGATAGGGGTTACAGGATGACCAGGAATGACCAGATGTCACTGTAGGAAAGTACACTTTCCTACAACAGGGCTGTTTCACCTTCACAGGTCGAGTGGTCGAAGCAGCTGAACAGGTCCTCAACAAGCAACCTCCGACCCTACTTATGAGTCATGGATACAGGCTGCACTCGCAGGCCTTGCAAGTGGTCTTTATGATAACATTTCCAAGGCTGCTGCTGCTCAGAATGTGCATGTTCAATGTTGGATTCATCCATCACCTTTTGACTCGAGGACACTCTCTGAAGTTCACCTCAAACTTGACAATATGAAGAAGAAGCACCACCTTCAGCAATCAGTCAAGATGCAGGGAAGATTTTTGACTCTTCCAGAGCCGAGGGACAATTTCAAGAAGGCAGAGGCAGAACAGTGAGATAAGGTGAAGGTGAATGCAGAAAAGCAGGTGAAAAAAAAGGCTGCAGATGGGGCATGTCAATCAAAGATCGAGCACGACATCAAGGACAAAATGTTTGATGGGTTATTGACATTCTGCTGCAACTAGACAACTATGTCACACTCACAGGTGCACTTGGAATTTCACAGGATGGAACTGTTTCCAAACTTAAAGCCCGAATCAAGAATTACCTCGCTGATCTCTTGCATGCCGAAGTTGCCCAAAACCCTCAATTTGCAGTGCTCTTTCAAGCATCCTTGGGCAAGATGTGTGCTTGCAATGCATCTGCTGCCACAGGGACACCATTACTCAATTCTGCCACCACAGGCCTGTCCTCCCATCATACCCAATCATCTACAACTTTCACACCACAGTCTCAGCACGATTTATACAGTACATACAATCATTCCCCCCTGCACAACATATAGTATTGCACATACGGTCATTCCCAGCAATTTCAGCCCTATCATACTACCTATGACAATCCCTATCTGGTTGCTTCGTCTTCTAACCTGGATCAACAGCTCCATGCAAATGCTGGTATTCCCCCATCACCATTCTCGCTGTCGAATACATTTCTATAGCTATCATAATTCCTAGTTACTCTGTTAATGAACTTGTACGTCTTTGCACTTGCCGAGCGGTGTTTGACTTCGGCTGGCATGACGGTCTGTGAGAAAAGTGTGACCAAATGTGACTGACGAAGTCGTTGGACTGACGAAGTCGCTGGAGGGGATAGTACATTTTTTTGACTGCAACAGAGTCTAAAAGTTATTCTAAATATATAATTTAATATGTCAGGACACAACTTATTCTTCCTCTTTCAGAGAAGTTTTGCAAACAAATATTTCTGACATGTTGTAAACTATTTACCAAAAACTTTTCCTTTTTCCAAGGCGGAATTTGTTTACAGCTATGTCTACACTACGTGACGCGACGTGTCTTGTGTGAAGCGTCGCGCCTTGAGTGAAGCGATGATGGCTGTCTTTGATGGAGTGCGGTATTCGCTCTCCCCGTCGCTTTCGCCGACTCGCAGAAACGAACTGACCGCGATCCTCGATCTCAACGGCGCAGCATCCCACTCGCCTTATACTCATCTCGTCGCCCTCCCAGCCTCCCACGCTCATGCCACCACCGACCCCGCACTCAAGCTCGTCACAGACCGCTGGGTCGATCGCAGCGTCGTCATGGGCAAGCGACAGCCGTGCGCACCCCCATTTTCTCCCTTTCTCCGTGTTGACACCCGCCGTAGCGAACAATACTACTCTCCAGACCCTGCCATGATCTTTTCAGGGATCGTCGCCTGTGCTACAGATGTATTTTTACCACTCCTTTGTGTACTCTCTGGCTCATTTGATTTTCACAAAGCTTTCCGCACCCGACCTGGAAGTCCTCTCAGCAGGCATCACTGCCCTCGGCGGTCAATGGCGCATCGGTCTCACTCGTGATGTCACCCATTTATTCGCCCTTCGTGCTGGAAGTGACAAGGTACATACTCTCCTACCGTCCTCACTGCTCTCACCCCCTTCAGTACAATACAGCCATTCACTTTGCACCCCAAACACACATGATCATCTTAACCCCACATTGGTTTGACGACGCGGTCCGTCTTGGTCGCCGCATCCCCGAAACCCCATACACTTGGCCAGACCCAGCAGTATTACGCCCCGGTCTCACCCTCGATCTTGACAAAGATCCCCTCTCTGGCGAGGGTCGACGAAAACGAAAACCCGCGGAAGATGCAGAGTCAGCTGACGGCCCGAATCCAGGTGAACAAGTCTATGTCTGGGATGCCCGCCGGATCCTCCTTTCCCCCTCGCTCGAATTGAGCAACGGGTCGCGACGCGCCATCGAAGCGGGTATTCAGCGCGCTGGGGGCGTCGTGGTGCCTATCCCCGAGGACTCGGACGAAGACGCAGAGGAAAAGGCAGTCAGTGAATGTGACGTACTTGTCACGCGCTGGCGCAGTGGCAAAGCATACTTCAAGGTATGAACTGTCGACAGCCATTGTTCGCGCTCTCATTTCGTCCGCACAGGCCGCGCGCACAGCTCTCCTCATCGGCACGCTTAATTGGCTGTTTAGCGTCGAGTCCAGCGGTACACTCCACTCTCCCCTTGATTCGCTCCTTTGGTATCCCACGCCAACGGGCGGCATTCCCGAACTTGTAGATTCTGTCCGTATCAATCTGAGCTACCATGACTTCTCGTCTTACCGACCTATTCCAGGAGATTTCGATTACCAATTACACCGGTGCAGCGCGCGACTATCTCAAACGTCTCATCATCCTCGCGGGCGCCAAGTTTACCCCGAGCATGAGCCAATCAAACAAGGTGCTCATAGCGGGTTTGTGAGTACGCTTCCATGTAGTTGAACGTGCATTGATTGAATTCGCTCTTAGCCAACCCTCACCGAAGACGACTCGTGCACTCACGTGGTCTATCCCGGTTGTGAATCACACGTGGCTGGAAGACTGTTTCGTGGACTGGCGGTGAGCATCTGTCCTCGCTACCCTTGTCTTCTGTTACTCACATACATAGCGCACACACCGTCGGACTCGAGCGTTACATCCTGTATCCTCCAGGTATCGACTTTGGCAAATTGTTGATGACATACCACGACGGACGTACGTTCCATCAGTCTATCTGCTGGTCCTTTGTTCTCATTGTGTTATCTCCAGCCCTGTCCTCTCAATCGTCCCTACCACGCTCCAACGGTGGTGCCGTACCGGGTGGCCGTGGAGTCGGCATCGTCAACGTGGAGCAAGAGGAAGCACGCGATGCTGAGTACCGCGCACGTACGCGCGAGAGTGGAGGTGCGCGAGGCCTGCCGAGAATGCACGAGGCCTTTACTAACGACACGACGACAGAGGGGATTTCCGCCGCCCAGTTGAATGGTGATGTCCCCGAATCACGAAGACGACCACGTTCGCGGCCACCGTTGGTCAAGAAAACGCCGGCGTCTATGCGGATGAAGCGTGGCTCCATTTCAACGCCAACGACGGCATCGGCGACGGGCGCGTTTATCGACCACGTCATTGAACTTCCCTCGGATGACGGGGAGGTGAATACGGGCGGCAAGCAGCGCACCCCGGCCCACGCCAAACAACGTGCGATCCCAGCCTCGGGTGGTTCTCGTCCGGCATCACGCAATGTGTCAGGGCCATCGCCTGTGGGCCCTTCGAGTGCGGAGAAGAAAGTCGAGGTAGTGATGCCAGACTTGGCAGGGAAGGATAAAGGGAAAGGCAAGAGAACAGGAAATACGTCTAAGGATTCGGGAAGCCGGCTCCCACGGCCGGTCCACGATACGTCCGAGGACGAGGACGCGCCCCAGTCGGCGAGCGCCCCCAAATCCAAATCCAAGCCCCGACTGGTGCAGCGTAACTCGGATGTTCATATGGATAATGAAAACGAGATCGAGAAACGAGTGGTCGCGCAGTCAAGCAAGCCACGTCGACCAGTCGGGAGGTTACTTGTCGGATCAGAGTCGGATGATGCACATTCGGACGGGCGCGCACGTTCGGTGGACTCGGTTCCTCCCTGGAGAACTGCTGGCGCACCGTCGGCGACACCCGTCATGTCTGCCATGAAACCTAGACAGAGGTCCAAGTCTCGTTCTGGCGGGTCGGTACTGGGTGTGGAAAGCGGAGACGAAGGACCCGCATCGCCAACTGCGAAACCGCGAGAGGAATCGACAAAGTTGATACGCAAGGGCAACGGTGCCACCAAAGACAAGGAAAAGGAAAAAGAGGCGGGCAAAGGAAAGGAAAAAAACACGACTCGCCTCCGATCGCCCACGCGTTCACCGCTCCCCACGTCCCCTGAACCGAAATCCGGGCGCACGCCAAAGCGGCGGATGTCCATCCTGGTACCGTCTGTATCCAAGGATTACTTTTCCTCCCAAGACTCGCGCGCTGCTGTAGAGCAGAACGTCGATGAGAACGACCGTGAGCAGCACTCTGGTGCACCGTCAGAGTCCAGAGGCAAGCAGCCCGTGCCCATGGCGTCGATGAGTATGGTCGCTGCAGAAGCCTCGATCTCGGTGCGCAAACGGGGTCGACCGTCCAAGACGAAGGCCCAGCCCAAGGCGAAACCCCGACCGAGCACGTCCAAGCAGACCAAGGCGCGCAGCGACGACGAAGATGATGTCGAGATGAACGATGCTGAAGAGGTCGGTGACACGTCCATGATCGCCGACGAACCGGCCGTCTTCACCAGTCGTGCCGGACCGCGACGAGGCGCGGCGAGCAAGGCAACGACGCGTTTGAGGGACGTAGTCATGCCGGACCTGGTGAACTTTGAAAAGGAGCAGAAACTTGCGAAACGGAGACGGAGCGGCGGCGGGGAGTCGGTCGCATCCTTGAGAGACGAGGACGAGGGGGAGGGGCGGGGCGAAAAAGGAAGAAGAAAAGTGGCGACAGAAGAACGGGAGGAAGAAGAAGAAGCACAGGTGGAGAGCGTGGTGCTCGTTCCCTCGGTCAAGAAACGGAAACTGGGCAATGGAAAGGCCAAGGCGTCGACTGTGGACTCTGAGGAGGAAATGGACGAAGTGCCAGTAAAGAACAAGGGCGCTCGTGGACAGCAGAAAGAGTTGGCTGCCGTCCGGCTCTTGACGACTGGCGTGAAGATTTCGGACGACGTGATCAAGGTCAGTTCCTCATGAAGCGTAAGCGAAGATGATACTGATGCCCAACGTACGAATTTGACAGCGTCTGGGGAAACTAGGTGTGCAGATGACGATGAAACCGATGGATTGTACGCATCTCGTCGCAAAGGGCATCGTTCGGACAGAGAAGTTTCTTTGTGCCATGTCCGTCTCACCATACATCCTGACAGAAGCGTGGGCGATTGCGAGTGCCAAGGCCGGCAAACTCCTCAGTGCGTTACAGGTCCTATTTTCAGCCTCGCCACTAATCTCATCCCCTCCAGACGAGACCGAATACTTGCTAACCGATGCAGCCGCAGAGCAAAGATGGGCATTCAACTTTTCGGACGCGATGGCACGCGCCAAGGGTTCCGAGGGCGGTCTGAACTTGTTCAAGCATATGACGTTTTATGTGACGCCCAAAGTCTCGGTTGACACCAAGCTGCTCAAGAACGTCATCTCAGCCGGAGGTGGTCAAGTTCAGACCTCGACGACGCCGACGGCGCGGATCCTCAAGGGCAAGCCGAAGCGGTACGTCGTGTCATGCCAAGAAGACAAGGCGATCTGGCGGCCATTGGCGCAGGAAGGGTTCAAAATCTATTCGCACGAGCTGGTGTTGAGGGCCGCGCTGAGGCAGGAGATCGAGTGGGAGAGAAAGGAATGTGTAGTTGCTGGCTGATGAAAATGGGAACGTTGAGTCGAGACTGGTGCGTGTGTTGTAGGTCTCATATTCTGATTTTCTGGGTATGCTATGTATATGTGCTTGCCATGCTGGGGCCTAGCCTTGGCTCAGATATCACAGGGACCTAAGGTTGATTGCGATGTCGCGCCTTCAAAGCTTCATACACAAGGCTGGGCGCTGAATGGGTCACTGGCTGACGGCCGATATCAAATTCGCACCGACCCCTGTGAAAGCTGTGCTCTTCGCAGCGGACTAACCAGCATTCGCACGCTCAGCCTGATGCGAAGCGATTCAGCGTTTTCCTAATATGTAATTACTTGAGTGATGACTTTTGAAGGTTACTTTGGGACCACCGCGCCGGGCATAACGACGATCATCAACACAGAGGTCGTGACTGCGGCGTGCAGTCAAGCTCGTCAGCGTTCTTGAACACCATGTCAATTACATCCGAGCCCTCGTCGGGTCCTTCATGAACGCCAGGTTTCAACGTGTCACAGAGCGGTTCCAGGAATAGCCACAATCCGATCACTGTCACGGACAAAGCCCTGCACCGAGCGGTGGTTTAAACTTTTGGCCCTTGAGCTTATTATCCTTCGCTGCACTGCAGGACGTGATATTCTGTTTCTTCTTTCTCTGGCCGCTTGGACTCTCAGCTTAGGATCCAATCCCTCGTTGATCGAGTACAAGATGTCGCCTACCGTGTCCGAGGTAGCTGGGCTACAGACGTCAAAGGTGGACCTTCAACTAACTCTATGTTCAAACACTGAGCATTTTTGACAGTATTTCAATGGTATGTGCATGCCTGTTGTGCGGTGTCACACTCATACATGAATGGTACGCAAGTTGCTGGCATAGCAATTTTGGTGAGAAACGCAGAGTTGAAGAAGCTGGCGTTTTCTGATGGGCTGCCTGTAGATCTTTGACTACTCGATCACGATTGAGGACGAAGTACGTGGTCACGGTGCATATATCATTGACATCGAGGTACTGACTCCTCCTTAGGCACGCTGGGTGTGGGGTCGCAACTGGGATGCGACACGATTCGTCTTCACGGTATCGAGGTACCTTCCATTCGTGGGCATGGGGATGTCCGCATATAGTGAGCACGCATCAGCAACCTCCGTTCGATGACTGAAACTGTTTTTAACTGGCGAAAAGCTGCCTTGCGCCCAAGCTCGCAGGTACGTCCGACGCATTGCGATTTCACTGTTGACACGACGGTGATCTGTTGCCGCTTGTTAGCCCTGCTCACCAGGTTTGGAAGAGAATAGTGCGTGGATCGGTTGTTGAAGTCCCGACAGCACTTGAATTGACACCGCTCTCCACTGGCAGTCATTCATATCTTGGGGATCATCGCCTCAGAAAGTCCGTTACATTGCTTCTCTCCGCGAGTGATACATGAAAGTCACCATTCACCAAGCGCTTCTTATTCTGCGCACGTATGCGTTCTGGCAAGGCGATAAACGGGTTCTATTCGGCCTCGCCATATATGCTTGCGTGAGCTGTTCTTGTCATCGTATTTTCGTGATTCGCTTGAGCTAAAACCACAACTCAGCTGTCGATTGGTGCTGCCACCACGTTCAACATTATGCCAAAACAGCTACTCCCTAACAGTAAGTCTTGAGTACGTCGATCACTCAGCAGGTCCATCCAACGCGTCCGACGGATAGGCCTGGACCCATTTTCGGACTGCCAATTGATTGGCTCTCGTAATAGTACCCTTGTACAATTGGTCTTATTGGTCTTCGAAATGGGTGGGTAGATCGCTCATCCGAAAATGATTAGCGTATGCTGAACTACTTCATTTCACATCTCAGTGGTGTTCTTTTTGATGGCATACAAGCGTTACAAGGCCTACCGCGAAGTGAAGATACCCATTGCCCAGACAATCTATCGGGACGGCATATTTTACATCTTTTGTATCGCGCGTAAAGATTCCAAATCGTTATACCGATTGGCTTGTAACTTACATCCGAGGGCAGTCATCACGTTTATCAACGTCATCATCGATGGCATCCTTCCGGTAATTGTTTTTCTGAGACACGTAGCCAAGAGTCGCTAACGAGTTGGTTTTCTTCAGATGCAGTTCAGCGACCTGCTGGATATGTGTGTGGCATCATTTCCTCAGCGCCTTTGGTAGCATGTGACGATACTTCTCCATACAGACCACAAATCGCCATCCACAGCGTGCTTGCGTCACGCATCTTGTTCAACCTACGCAAGAGCTCTGATCATATACGACGAGGAGGGGTGACGGATTCGATCGTTGTCAGCGACATCGCATACGGCATGGCGCCTTCGGGCACACATGGTTTCGACGGGTCTGACTCGTTTGGACCGAGGTCTGAACCGTAATGTAACCCTGGGCGAATAAGGTCCACGTCGCAGACAGACCTTTCAATAACGATTGTATGAGACGATACTTATGGCAAAATAACTAGCTGTAATCCATGGTGCATAACTTCGTGGTATGCAAGTCTCACTTTCGTAGATATGACTTGTGTGAGACATCCGGTCGACCGCATCAGTGACTGTATATATGCCTTACTCATAATAACAATATGATAATTAGATAAACCGCGCTGAGAAACAAGGCTCAGCCATCCATTCAGGCACCTGTTGGACTGGTCATTCTCAGAATAAAGCAAACGTCGAGTCTCACTCACATTGAACTGCCTTCATGTACTATCGCAGAGCCTTTCCTTGATCATCGAGACTGCAGCTTTCGAGCTCGGTTGTATGTCCACCTGGAAGGATTGCGGGAAGCTTTTCAAGGAACTTTGAGACGGAACTTCGAACGTCAGAATGAGACGCACACACCTGACAAGTCCAGGACTGTGTGATGGGATCAACGGGATTTCGTTTCCGTTCGAATCCTTTTTCTTTGAGATATTGACGGTTGAGACGATGGTGGAAAACAATGTGAAAATTATGTTATCGCCAAGATATCTACCTGGGCAAATCCTGTCGAGTGTTCAGAGAAATTGTGGGTAAAGTCGTGTCTCCACATCATCACATACCTGCGTCCAAAACCAAACGCATATGCGTAAGGATCAATCGCCGCTTCCTTGACTTCGTCTGAGAGATGACGCTCTGGTACAAATTCTTCCGCCGGGAATCCGCTCTTGTCGTCCTTCGATATAGCCCTATGGAATTGGTTGTCCCGTTTTCGGATACTTCACGATGACCAAAAAAATACGTACCATACGTTTGGAAGCACGATGGTACCCTCAGGAATATAGTATCCTGTAAGACTCGATCAGTTCAAAAATGTAATGTACGTATCGACTACGTGCCTCTGTAAAAGTCTATCGAGCTTGTCATACGAGCTATGCTTAGGGGGAGTGCGGGTCTCCACCGCATTGCTTCTTTAATTGTCGCCTGGAGATAGGGTAAAGCATCGCGATCTTGAAGTACTGGCAGACGCTCAGTACCGACAACACGAGTAATCTCTTCTTTTAGTTTTGCTTGAACATCAGGATATATTGCCAAAGCCAGGATGAAATTAAGGGTTGTAGAATATGACTAGAGGTGAAGTCGTATGAGAACTGCATGTGTTCGTTGCAACGCTTTCCACGTACGGTCTCTCCTCCAGCTGTTCAACCATGATTATTAAGGGGAAGTGCACACGTAGATGGACGTTGAAACTTACCACCATACATCGAACCTGCCGCCCAGCAAAGAGTGTGTTCAACACCAGCCTGCACGTCGGGGTCATCTGAGTGGTATTTCTCGAGACAATCGGCCGTGAATGAAGGTGGATTGGTTCCCGTCTCACATTCCCTTTTCACATGTTCGTAGGGCCGAGTAATGAGACCTTCAATCTCCGCACGTCCACTTGCAGCAATGGAATGAATATCATTGAAGGGGATCCAAGCAGGAAGGTGTTTCACTAAGGGGGTACGGATTAGTTAATCTCACAAATAAGCTGGGTTGGCCTTTTACAGCTTGGAATAAGATCAACGAGGAATGCTCCTGGGACAGTTGCTTTTCCAATCATTTCCATAGTTCGTTCTGCGTCCGTGATGTACTATGATATATTAGAAGACGGAAAGGGGAACTTGGAATGAATTCTACCAGATCATCAGGAGTATTCACTGGGAGGCCATATGTCACAGCCAAGACTATCCGTCCAACAGTTCTGCACCAGAGAGTTGAATAAGTACTCTAATGGCAGATGTTTCCGACTCACAGACGAAGTTGTCGTTCGAAGTCATCCGGGGTGGTGTGCAAAGTGCTGATGTACTTGACAACAAAGTCGCCAATCGAATCATACTGCTTAACAGCTTCAGAGCTCAGAGCCATGTGTGCGAACCTCCGTTGCTTCCTCCATTCTTCCCCATACTGAAGTAAGGCCATGCTCTATGGAATTCGACTCTTTGTACGCATTCTAGAAGAGGACCGCTTGGACAACTTACGTTGTCTAACCCCATCAGCTCGCCAACCATCGTAAACTTTGGTCGGTCAGAATAGATCGCAGGTCGTGACTCAAGCAAGTCGGAAACAGCCTCAAGCGTGTTCACGATGAGCATCTTGTTGCCCAATGCCTCGACATACACGAGGTCACCTGGAGATTCAGGATCGGGTGTACGTGTAGTATTCCAAATAGTCGTACCGTATTGCTCTTTCCATTCGAGAAACTTGTGCCACTGGCTGGAAAGAGGTAAGTCGAAGAGGTTGCCAACTAGGAATTTTCTTGTTGGTCCCGGGGGGTGTGGACAGCCCTTCGAATATTTGACTCGAACAGAGTGGATTATCCAAAGATATATGGTAAAACAGACGACACCGACCGCAATGATATCGGTGAACATCGAAATAAGAGATGCTTGGGTGCAGGAATTCGAGAGGCGCCGGGCTCACTTGCGCGTATTTGGGTCGTTCAACTGACATTACGCGTGTGTCAATTTATAGGACGATCTCCGAGGGTGCCGGGAAGGAATTGCGAGTACCCGATAAGGACACAACTGTGGCGATACGGTCAGCGCCATCACTTTCGTATGATACATTGTTTGTCATATGATTCTGTTCGTGCATGTATATCTGACCTGCTGTCGTAGATGCTCGTTTTCGTTCTTCCTCTCATGTCGTAGTAGCCCGCCGTGTCGTATCAGGCTCGTTCCCTCAGGTTCTGACATCCCATGGCGATCACATGACGTTGCCAGTGAGACGCCAACAAGCTTACGTACGCATTCTTTCAAGTGAACCACTGCCAAGAACTGCCACCATCAATCACCGCATCTCCCCGACCAACGCGGTAAAATTCCGCGCAAATTCCTCTCTCACAGCCACGAGCTGGTTCGACTATTATGAAATGGCCCGTTGGAAGCGAGATATAACTCCATTGCTACTGGCGTGGTCCAGATGACGCGTTGGATGAGTCCCAGTTTCAACTACGGCCCCCAGTGGGCCTTTTCTTCGAGCCACTGGGAAACTATAGCATCACTGGGTGGTAGAACTCATAATCACTTCACTCAGGGTTTAATAGCAATTTGCTGTTTGGCTATATGCATCTTGGGGCAACGATATCTCTTACGTAGAAGAAGGCATTTACCACCTGGTATGCATTCTTTCAGAGCTCGTATCAATAACATTAGTGAAAGGACTATTCAGGGCCCCCTACCTCATTTTTCACCAGAAACCTGCGACAGATTCCGAAGGGGCATCCTTGGAAAACCTATCACGAATGGTCCCAAAGGTGGGGTAAGTGGGTCAGTTTTCTTGTTCCATTCTGTACAACTTTCGTTTTTAGGAGCCATACTTTGCCTCCGCCTGTTTGGCCGAAATGTGATTGTGTTCAACGGGATCAAAGTCGCGGAGGAAGTGTTGGAGAAGCGCTCCAGACTATACTGTGACAGGCCAACCTGGCCGATGGTGGACCTCATCGGTCGTCAACATAATGTTGGATTTACATACTATGGAGAAAACCTCAAGTCTGCCAGGAGGTTACTTCACTCTGCGTTAGGACCATTGTCAAGGGCGAAATGGGACCCGATGCTGGAAGATCAGACATTGGATCTTCTCAGGCAGCTCGTGGCATGCGGTCAAGCCTGGGAACCAATCGTAAAAAAGTGATTAGCTCCTGCTCCCCCAGCACATACAGAGGACTTGACACACCCACAGACATATAGCATCCGTCGTCGTTCGTTTCACGTACGGAACGGACGTCACGGACGAATACGTTCGGCTATCGCAACAAATCAATCACGACACTGGAATGGCGCTACAACCCGGGTGGGCGGTAGACTCGTTCCCTTTCCGTACTGTGGTTCTACTCCACGTTAGCCTTCAAACTAACTCTCTTTTATTCAGTGACGATGTTACCATCCTGGCTCCCTGGGATGGGTTTCAAGCGATGGGCAACCGTGGCTAGAGAAAGGTTCTACCTCTGCACACGGACGCCATATCTAGCAACTCGCGCCGCTGTTGTAAGGTTTTCTGAACTAGCTATGTTGCCGAACTGACCATCTCATTCCCCGAAGTTCGATCAAACCGCCCCGCCGTCTTTTGTTGCAGACGCCTTTCGATCACTCTGGAAGGACGGCCGTCTGGCGGATGAGAATGTTTTGATGAGCACTGCGGGAAGTATTTATGGAGGTGAGAGTTCTGTAGCTAAATCTTTTTCAGCAACTAACTCGACGTTTAGCTGCATCCGACACAGTGGGTTTGATCTCATGATAAAACGGACGCAACTTAGTGTTTTTTTTTTTGGCAGACAATCGCCTTGTTAATGTCTTTCTTCCTTCTGATGACAGTCCACCAGGATATCCAGAAAAGGGCTCAAGCAGAGATCACATCATTGTTACGCTCATCCCGGCTGCCAACGCTGGAAGACCAACCCAATCTTCCCTACATCGACGCTCTGATCCGGGAGATTCATAGATTTAACCCAGTCATAAATTTGGTGCCACACAGTGCTTTGTGTGATGACGAGTACGGCGGTTACCTGATACCAAAGAAAGAATGGATAATGTGTAATGTCTGGTGGGTTGTGACTTTACCTTTGACTCTGAAGATGTAATTGTGTAACCGCACAGGTCGATGACACATGACCCCACCATGTATCCTGATGCGGATGTGTTCAGCCCAGAACGGCATCTAGACGCGTCGATTACTGATCCCAGGGCCTTTACTTTTGGATTCGGAAGGAGGTGAGAAATCCCCAAGTCTTTGAGGATGAACATTCATGTCAAGCGATTCGTAGATCATGCCCTGGGATGCATTTTGCTGCTGCCCACAGCTTCCTTTTCATTTCCAGGATTTTAGCACTCTTTGATATCAAGCCTGTCAGAGGACCAGACGGGAAGGAGCAAGTTCCGATACTAGAATATACGACTGGGTTCACTTCGTGAGTATAGTTATCTTTTCACTGATCACGATTTGTGACTGCAGTTTCCGATAGACAACCTATTCCTTTCGCTTGCCAACTAGAGATTCGGGATCTCGAGCTGAGAGAATTTCTTTGATACTACAGATATTTCTTTGGGCACTTTCGGTCTGAAATCAATGTATTCGACAGGATTCCTCTGTAAGATTATCATGATCGTGACCAAGGTGTTCCTGTTGGCTGTGAACGATCATTTTTCCAATGTCATGGGCGCGTAATGCTGTCACGAAATCTGGTCGTTTCTCTGGTAACTGGTGGTAATTGGTTCAGCAACCCATATGTTATTCCCTACCAGAGATATTTTTGGTGTGGCCCTACGACGATAAGTGATTCATACGCAAAAAAGCTTCACCGGGTTAACATCGATGGTGTCTCGTCCTGGTGATTCAGCCGCAGAACAAATTCCAGGCACCATCAAAGACCTGCCACCGGCAAGAACCGCAGAACCGCATCATGGTTGGTCATGCTGTGTGTACATTGAGCCTGGTCCAAAATGGGTTTTTCTTCGGCACGAGCCCCAATACGATCCGCCCACTGGGTGTCTATTCATCTACAACTAACTGATGAGAGCGAACAAGTGCTGTA
Source organism: Pulveroboletus cf. aberrans (assembly GCA_038094155.1). Lineage (NCBI taxonomy): Eukaryota > Fungi > Basidiomycota > Agaricomycetes > Boletales > Boletaceae > Pulveroboletus > Pulveroboletus cf. aberrans. Next base: position 3,649 of record JBBPTO010000065.1, on the reverse strand, counting down.
CATACCCTGGATATTATTTCCGTCGTCCCTATCGTAGGAACGACAGAAATAACATCCGGGGTACAGCACTTGTTCGCTCTGGCAACCGTGAGACTCGCCGGGATGAATGTTCTCCGATCCCTGTGCCTACTAAACAAGTTTGGTGGGCAACCAATACATCCGAGAAGCGCCGGGATTGGTTAGGTTAAATTCATCGCCCTCCTCGAATAACGTCTTGGCCTTCAAGATGGTCGTAGACTTCTCCAGATATTCATGGAAACCTCTCACCGGCAAGCCCAACAACCAGTCACTCTCCCGGGAAGCTGCTGGAGGCGAGCTTATGGAGTATATTTGGCGAGGACTGGGGCTTGGAGACTACGTCCTCCTCTTTGCGGCTGAGCTTACATTCTTTGAAGACCTTGCGCTGGATACCCTCATACAGTGCATGCAGAACGCATGGGCCGCAGTGAGGTATCATATACCTACCGTCGCCGCCCGCACATTTTACGACGAAGAGAACCGCATTCGTATCGTTTACGAACCTGTCCTCAGCGCAGACGAAGCGAAAGCTTGGGCATCGAGAACGGTTCGCCCTATCAACGGTTTTGACAACATCGAACAATTCCGCCACTCAATCTCTTCCAGGGCGATTAGAGATACAAATGGGGACCAGACTTTCCTGTATGTGTTGCCACACGAATCTTTGTCCGACCGATGCAGTGTCCTCGTGCATACCTCGCATATCACGTTCGACGCAAAAGGCCTTCATGTTCTATTCTCGGCTTTCATGAAGAAGCTTGCGTCCACTATCGCTGTCTTTCCATCTGCAGAATATCAAAATTTGGATTGGGGAACAGAAGGGAAGAACATACTTCCGGCGCCATATGAAATCTTCGGAGAAACAGAGATCTGCGAGGGCCCAGAATATAATGCAACGTTGAAAAGAGTCGTCACCGATGGAATAACTTCTTCTATGGTGAGTGAGCTTCCATGGTTGCTCATAGCTCATAGCTGTCTCACTCTGAAACACATGAATAGCATGGACATGGACTTCGTTTCCTCCCCTCCAGGAACTATGCGCACGAAACCAAGCGAGCCACTTTTACCTTCACCGCACCCGAGAGTCGAAGCTTTTTCGAAAAGGTAAAAAGCCTTGGTTTTACGGTGAACCATGTTTGTAAGTATTGACAAAGTAACACGTACCCAATGCTGATGATGCAAAGGTCATGCGGCATTGACGGTGGCCTGCGCCGAGGAAAGCCCCGTTTCGGAAGAAAAGCTCGACTCTGCAGTTTTTGCGTACGCACACATGATAGATGGCCGCCAACGGCTCCGCCCCCCATTTTCTAACAGAGACGGGTACCCTGGTTTCTGTCTCGGCATCTCTTCGATTCAGATCCCGGCCAGTGCCCTCACTGACCTGCCGTCGGAGGATGATGTCAGTCGTCTAATATATGTATCAGACCTCATGAAGAAGGAATATGAGGAACAAAAAGCGTATCCTTCTTTGCTAGCAATTTCCCCAGAACGAACAGAAATAATGATCAGCCCGTTCAAAAACAACGCAAATCCACCGTAAGATCGGTCCACATTCCGTCATCATTGACTGATCATCCATTAGCCCGCTTTCTTCGACTGCGCCTTGGTACTCGGGAGATGGGAGAGGCGAACTATACATGGATCCCGTTTACACTGACGATAACGGACGGATCAGATCAGAAATACGTAGCTTTGTCACGTCGGTGAACAAGCTTGACCCAGCACCGTGAGCAATGCCATCTCTAGAGATATCGACTCTGCTGATATCTACCACCAGGTTCTTCCGTGTCTGGTCATGGAGGGATTGTCTGACGGTGAGCGTAGACTACAACCCCTGCGCCACCCCGAAGAATGTAGTCGAAGGACTTTTGAGCAGATGGAAAGAGTTAGTATCCTGTCTAATGCGCTAAGGCGATCGCGTCAGCGTACCTTTTGCTGAACGGAGATAATGTACTATCATTGCTTCCTTAGTGCAAAAAACACAGTATTTCGTGTTTAATGCATCAATAACAACTTCTGTGCGTCTCGGCACAATACCACAGATATATTACATGTTTATACATCTGCTATTATTTTATCAGATTTTTTCCTGTTCATGTTGAGGGCATACGATGCTTCCGACGTTTTGCTTGTGTAGTGCAAATCTCTTGTCACATCGGGTCACACTCTTGGCAGCTTCGGGAGTTGAAATTTCGATCTCAACAGTACTGACAGCACATCCTGGCAGACACGAGCATGCTCAAACAAGTGCTTATGTGTTCGTTTCCCGGATTACATTAGCTTATGCAGGAGACAAGTGAATCTAGAAATTGAACAAATCAATGAATTATGACTGAAAATAGGTATTGTAAGAATATGTATCAGGAAAATGACCTTGAGTAGGGGTATAGTAAGACAGCAGGGAATGAGAAATGGCAAGATCAAATGAGAAAACAGGCTGTGCATTTGCAGAATGGGTTGCTGCATTCAGTAACATTGACAAATTCTGTTCTGATTGAGAATGTGGTACTGAATAGGCAACATCATGGGTATACCCCTGGGTATCAGCAGGTGTACCCACACCCATACCTGGGAAATACCCATACCCACGGTGTGGGTATGGGTACAGCTGACAGGTATGTGGGGGTATCATGTGGGTTTGGAAACCCTGGGGTATACCCACTTGAACCCATGACATGGTATTAGTACTATTGCATAGTATGTATATTTATTTACGTGTTGGTGTCCATTTTCATGGTCGTCGTACTTGTTGCACTTGCACTGCTGTGCTGCCACCATCCCCATCTTTGCATTGTTGTGATTCTGCCACCATCCTGCCGACTGTATCTTTGCACCGTCTTGATGCTACTATTGTTGTGTCGTCATCATGCCATTGTGATGCTGCTGCCGACCTCGTCGTTGCACCATCATGATGCCACTGCTGTCATTGCGGTGTCCTGCTGCCGCTGTCATTGTTGTCACATTGTCACTGCTATCAGTAGACACAATGGGTGATGACCAACTGACCTGCTAGACATCAACAGCACATCCGCACTGCATGCAAAGCAGCAGCACACCAGTTCTCCATGCCTAATGAGAAGAGGCCATCACACATGTTGGTGCAGACACAATCTGAGAGAGTGGGCAGGAATGCGATGATGCAATAGAACGTGCTGGAGAGGTTGAGTGCAAGCACACGCATGCAGTGAAGCTTGAGAGCTGAAAAAGAGCGACCAGTACAATGCACAGGATGACAACAACATACCCATAGAACCCTACAATACTTCTATTGTCCAACACAGCTGCATAACAAAAGAATGAATCTCTGAGCATCGAGTTTGAGTGGAAGCGGGCCAAATTGAACAACCTACAAGCCTGAGTGTCAGTAACCAACCCGTCGATGGAATGGATGCATCAAGCCAAGAAAACAGACTAGGATCCTAGAGGACGTGAAGGCAAGGAGATAGAGTGGGATGGCATGGTGATTGGAAACACTGAACCGATACAACCAGAAACAGATGGCACGACAACTCACACAGTGACTCAAAACAAGCAACCCATACCCATGCAGAACCTCACCCACAACAAGGTACCAACAAACCAGTAGTATTGCAGCTATCTACAGATTAATAGAGTCCCATCCATCATCCAT